>JAOSBN010086068.1:0-12197 GCA_027563595.1 Erythroxylum suave | reverse complement strand
ATTAATTAATTATGATATAATAAAGTTATTGAAATGTATGTAATGGTATGATTAATTAGGACATTTAATTCAATTAAATAGAAATTTATTTAAAAAGTTAATAAGTTAACAGTTATAGTTAAAATTATGAATTACATTAATAACAAATTTTTAATTTGCTTAAATTATTTATTAATTATTTTAAGAGAGAATTGATAAAACCAAGTTCATGTCTCATAAAATTAATAAATTTTTTTACCTTTTTTCTTTTTAATATATGTATTATGTGACAACTTTAAATTATAACAATATATAATTAATTATTTAATTAATTGTGATATAATAAAGTTATTGAGATGTATTTAATGGTATGATTAATTACAACATTTAATTCAATTAATTAGAAATTTATATAAAAAGTTAATAAGTTAAGAGTTATAGTTAAAATTATGAATTAAATTAATTACAAAATTTTAATTTACTTAAGTTATTTATTAATTATTACAAGATAGAATTGATAATTAATTATAGCAACATATAAGTAATTAATTATGACATAATAAAGTTATTGAAATGTATGTAATGGTATGATTAATTACAACATTTAATTCAATTAATTAGAAATTTATATGAAAAGTTAATAAGTTAATAGTTATAGTTAAAATTATGAATTACATTAATAACAAATTTTTAGTTTACTTAAGTTAGTTATTAATTATTATAAGGGAGAATTGACAAAACCAAAATCAGGTTTCATAAAATTAATAAAAAATTCACCTTTTTTCTTTTTAATATATGTATTATTTGACAACTATTAATTATAGCAACATATAAGTAATTAATTATGATATAATAAAGTTATTGAGATGTACGTAATGACATGATTAATTAGAACATTTAATTCAATCAACTAGAAATTTATATGAAAAGTTAATAAGTTAATAGTTATAGTTAAAATTATGAATTACATTAATTACAATTTTTTAATTTACTTAATTTATTTATTAATTATTATAAGATAGAATTGATAATTAATTATAGCAATATATAAGTAATTAATTATGATATAATAAAGTTATTGAGATGTATGTAATGGTATGATTAATTAGGATATTTAATTCAATTAATTAGAAATTTATATGAAAAGATAATAAGTTAATAGTTATGCTTAAAATTATGAATTACATTAATTACAAATTTTTAATCTACCTAATTTAATTATTAATTATTAAGTTAATATATAAAAATTATTATAAGTTAATAAGGTGGTGGGCAAGCCGCGGGCCGCAAGCCGGGCCAATCGAATCGACCCATGGTCTGGCCCACCCATTAGTTCCACAGGCCACACAGGCCATGGCTCGGCCGTGTGCCGGTTTGATTGAGCCAAACCTGTTGACCATGGGCCAGTCGGGTCGTCTGTAATTGGCATCTTTACATATTCCCATTTAGTGAGATGAGATTAAAGGGATAGAAGGAGATTATTGTACTAAGAGAATGAATCTCTAATACATGAAAGGACCAAACAAAACTCTCAAGTGAGATGTGAAAATGATTACAATGATATCACTCGATAACCAGGACCAGAAGGGAAGATAGATCAATATGAGAATCGATCAAATAGATAAGGTAAGCTGAACAACTCAACTCCGAGGTGACCGGTGACGTTGACAGTCAACGTGCAAAGGTTCATAATGGATGAGCTATCGAGCTTGTACTTTAGATGACTTACCCATCTACCATGAAGTGTAAATGTCTCAAATTGAATATAATGAAAACCAAAGCTGTTGACAATTACTTCTCTGCTTTTGCTTCATGAAAATAGTTGCTTAATTGGATATATTCAGTCCATAATGCCACAAGATGTTTTTGCATTCCTCTGGTCTAGTAGTTGTGAATTAGGGAGGAAGGCTAAAGTTAAATGGTGTGATCTCACTCTTCTGAAGACGCACAGAGGCCTTAATATCCCATCCTCGGTCACTACGCAAGAAGTTTTACTCAGCAAGAAGCTTTGGTGAGATAAGGAAGCCCTATTGGGATAATAAATTCTACATCGAAAAGAAACAACATCTAATAATAGCATATAAGGTTAAGAATGAGCAATTCTCCTTAAGGCTTAAGTCTTTTGGATTGACCACATTCTCAACCCAACTTAAATTTCAAGATGGTATTAGAGCCCATAAGGCCCAACGACCTAGCAATGATCTTAGAGCCCAAAAACTCCAAATAATTCACTTGACAAACCCCAAAAGAGGTTGCAAGTGAGGGAGAGTAATGGGATAATAAATCTCATATTGAAAAGAAACAACATCTAATAATAGCATATAAGGTTAAGAATTAGCTATCCTCCTTAAGGCTTAATTCTTTTGGATCGACCTTATTCTCAACCCAACTTAAATTTCAAAAAGTCCTATGAACTAAATGGATCCACCAAATCCACCTTCAAAAATGTAATAAATGGTAACTTGAATCCTCTCCCCATTTCTCCTGGTTTTTCACAGAAATATTGAAGATGAGGAACGAGCTATACCTCCATATCAAGCGCAAAATTAACGAAGGGGAAAGCATTTAGGTGTGGTTTGACAATTTTTTTTGGATAATAAAGAATAACAATAGTTTTTTTCGAAAATTAAAAGAATAACAATGTTCTTCTCTCTTAAGATGTCATTTGATCACTAATAAAGTTATAAACACTTTCAAACTCTGGATTTCACATGGTGTTAGAATGAGTTGAACATTTCAATATTTTAGAACGATGTTGGATGAGTTGTAAAAGGATCAACATATTTATCGAGAAAGTGTCGTCTAATCATCTAATATGTATAAACTTACGTCAAGTTTAATCTAATGCTACCTAAAAAATTTTTAGAACACCCTTAGGCCCCAAATTCAAATCTCAGCCTACTAGGACACTAAGAAGGCCTAAGACGAATTATATGCATAGAGCATGATAAAGCTTCTCCCCTTGGGACACTTCAAATTCATCACCTGTTCTCATCTGCAAGGTATAGTGAGCTATATGAGAAAAGGTCAAAAATGGTTGTTATCAAACTACTGACTCCTGAATCCTCATCATTGGATTGTAATTTACCGTGCAAAGTTGGGACGGAATTTCATCTCACACTTAGAATAAAAATAAAAATTAATAATTTTTAATTAATAAAACCGCTTTACTTTATAATTTAATCATCATATAAAAATAATATAAAGGACATAACGTACCTTGTTATTTTCTATAATTTTTCTCGATTCGATTTATGAAATATTTTAATCGTAATCACTAAATTCATAATTTTACAACATCTAACAATATTCATAAGTTGAAAAATACTCTATAAGTGGTATAAAGAAGGGTAATTAAAAAATGTTAACTCTTTTAGGGTCTACATCTATTTATGATAGAATTTAAACTTTTGTAATTTAATTATAATTATAATTAAATATCATTTAAGTTCAATCAAAATTCAATAATAATAAGATAAAATATAAAAGAAATATCAAACTTTACTTAATTTTGTAATACTAATCCAAACTTTAAAAAGTGAAGATAAAATATTTAACTTTTTACAAAAATTGTCTATTATTGACTCTACAAGTAATGATATTGATGTGGATAAATGAAGCAAACATTGGTTGCTCGAGTTGTATTTGCTCTTCTCTAAAACTTCTCATGGTGAAATCTACAAAAATTCAAAGTGAAAAATCTAGTTTGGATGAGAAATATGGAGAAAGTTTCTCATCTGGTTTCCTTGAAACTTCCATTTGTTAGATGTTAAGTATAAAAATATGAAAGCTTTCAATTGATGCCTTTTAGGTTGTTGTACTTAGTGAATCTTTGTTATCTATTTAGCTCCATATTTGCATATTTTGAGTGAAAACTTGGTTAATGAGAACATAAGTTTTTCTTTTCTTAGAATGAAAACTAATTTATAAGGAATTCTTTGAGATAAATGGAAGTCAAAGAGTAGTTCAGAAAGGCTTGGCACCATCCTAAAAGGCAGTTAAATTTCAATCTTTATTGTGAAATGGTTTCAAATTATATGAATTTTTTTAAAAAATGAATAAGGTATTATATTTACTATAGCACAACTATCCCAAAAATATTACAAAAGTACCAAGATAGTTAAAGTTAGTTAACCTTGTCTATCTAAGTTCAGATGGAAGCTACCAGACAAGAAAGAGAGATCTAGCTACTTTATAAATACAAATCCAGCGTCCACTTATCAAAGATTCCATTGGGTTCTCACACAAGGGGTAATCATGTGAACAAATTTTCTGGCTCGTATAGCAGCTTAAATCCAATTTATTATTTTATCCACTAGTTGATATTTGTCTTCTTCAAATTGTTTGTAGACTTGCCTCTTCCTCTCTTTCCACAACATATATATGGTAGAAGTAAAAGTGACCCTGAGGAGGATAACGTTCTCCTTGCCTGGTTTAGAATGAAAGATAAACCACCTCAATGGAGGCTCCCATTCATAAGTGTTATTCATCGTATCCACCATATATTGGATCTTACTCCATATGGATTTAGAAAATGCACAAGTAAAAAATGAACGATCTCGGTCCTCATCTACGTTGTTCCAAAGAATACAACTAGTATCAGTCATGATGAACCACCTACTCTTGGTTCTAAGTCTATTTTTGATTGCTAACAAAGTAATGAATGAAGCCTTAGGGTGTAGAGAGTTTTGCCATATCAAATTGTACCAAGGAACTACCATGCTCTCATTTCGGAATATTTTATGACAAGACTTATTTGTAAAGTGCCCTTGTAGGTTTAGGGCCTAATAAATAGAATATTCAACTGTGGAATCCCCCAATAGGGGAAGGTATCCAAGCAAATAGGAAAATCCCATAAAGTTTCCCTTCCATACACCATCTTGAATAAGGATAGCTACTCTAGCATCCATCAGAAGTCTATTTCTCAGGTATGAGAATGCAGTATGGTTGATGAGGGGACTTATCTCCATTTATTTATCATACCAAAACTAACTATTGCCTCCTCCATTGATCCTAAGTTTGTTATAAGGATATAGCAAATGTCGCATTTGTAACAATAGATTGAAAAACTAAGAAAATTGGGTGGAAGGAGCAACTTGCCAGAACTTATGATTATGGAGATGGATCATATGCACCCATTTTGTCCATAGAGCTTCCTTGTCTGCAACCAATCTTTATATTCTTTTACTCAGTAATACCTTTTGCATAGATGAGGTAGATACGATGCTTAACCCTTCTTACTTCTTTGGGAGTGTTATTCCACTCATTCAACTTTTGCTCTTTTCACTCACCTTTGCCTGACTATAGAAACACTTTCAACTCTTTTTCAATCTCTCTTATAACCTTTCTACATAGAGTCGTATGTGCTAGCCAATATATTTGGAGAATGCATAACATTGATATGATAAGAGTAACCTTACTTGCATGGGGTAACATTCAGTTTTGCCAAGAATGGACTCTAGCTTTGATTCTTTCTAGAATTGGTATACAATCCACATATTTCTGCTTTGAAAAGGATATAATCACCCCAAGGCACTTGAAAAGATGGGGATGAATGTTCAAGCTCACTGCACTGTTGAGTTCCTTAGAATTTTTGACATCTGTTGAAATACACATACTGTTTTTCTCATTATTTATCTTCATCCTGGACCACTTCGAGAACAACCCCAAAGAATGTATCAAGATGTATATAGAGGCACTGTTTGCTATAAAAAATATCATGAGATCATCTGCAAACATGGGATGAGAGAGTTTAAGCTCTGAGCACTTCAGATGAAACCTGAAATTACCATTGGATGCAGTAAGAGAGTTAAGAAGTCGAGACAAGCCCGCCATTACTAGTATGAAGAGGTAACGGGATAGAGGATAGCCTTGCCTTATACCCTGTAAGTTCTTGAATGACTTAGAGGGGATTCCATTAACCAAAGCACTCATAAAAGAGGTTTGAATGTACTCTATGATCCATATCACAGAAGCAGAGGGGAATTCCAAAATTTCCAGAAAAGTGCAGATGGAACTCTAGTTGACAATGTCATAGGCTTTGTAGAAATCAATCTTCAGCATACAACTTTTCATATTCCTTCTAAATGAGTAGTCTTTCGACAATTCTTGTAATAGGAGGATATTATCTCCTGTATTTCTACTAGTTATAAAAGCCCCTTGTGCAGTTCCCACAATTTCCATCATAACCCTTTTCAGTCTCTCTGCCAATAGTTTAGTGATAACCTTGTAAATTATGTTGCAGCATGAGATAGGTTTAAACTCTTCTAAGGACATAGGATGTATCTTCTTGGGCACTAAATAAAGAAAGGTATGATTAATTTCTTGCAACATTTTCAAGTTTTGGAAAAATTCTAGCACAACTTCAATAATTAATTGACCCAACAAAAAACCCATAAGATCCTAGACCTTTAGATGGGTGCATATTAAATACTATCTTTCTTATTTCTTGCCTAATGAGTGGCGTAGTCAAAGCTGCCCTACTTTCTTGGCTAATGGCTCCAATTGGGTCCTCTTCAACTGTTTGATGGGGTCTCAATTTGATTAAGTCCCATAAGCTGGGCAGAAAACTCTTTAGCCATCTCGAAGTGTCTCCTGGTTAGAGTGAAAAACACCATACTTATTTTGCAAACCTACTTTTTTATTAGTGTTTCCATGGGCCGTAATGGAAGTGTGGAAGAATTAAGAGTTATCATCCCCTTCACTTGTCCAATTTACTTTGGACGTCTACTTGAGTATGGAATTATGAACCTGTAATGCTTGTTGGTACTCTTTGAGTAAGACTCTTTGAGTAAGTTCAATTCAATCACCATCAAATTTGTATCATGAGGATCATTATAGCACGCAACTTATACATGTTAAACTTGTAGCTTCAAGGCATACAAATTTTATGTGTTGTTGCAGGTGAAACTTTTTTAAGAGCTTGTTTAATCATCTTCAATTTCTTCATCCACTGAAATGCCATGTACCTCGTAACCTCCTAATTCTAGCATCTATTTATGAGATCCATAAAGCCTTCTCGTTGAGTTAATGTTGGACCAATGGAGGTTGACAAATTAAATCCTTCTATGTTTTGATAATAATAAAACTTAAAAAAATGGTTAAGAAATAATTTCAGGTTCATTGGATTAAAATGAAGTTGGTGAGAACTAATGAGAAGGGTTGGGTGTATGCCTATCATGTGGAAAAGCTTGAGTTAACATTGGAAAGTGACCAACAAGTGCCTAAATGACAAAGGTCAAAAAGAGCAAGTGAACGCCCAAGTAGTGCAAAACCAAGTAATATAAGGCGAAGTTAAGTATTACGAGAAGAACTTCAAGAAATTAGAAATCAAATTGAAGAAGTGAATGTTCGGCTAGATCTTCAACAAGGGATTCTCATGTGCTTGGAGAAAAAGATCAAGAAAATTTTTGACAAATTCGGTTGTCAACATGATGATGCTTCTTCACCTTGACGGTTATTATATTTAACCTAGACCAACATTTCATTATTCATGTTGTTTTATCTTTTATTTATTTTTGTGATTTGCAAGCTTTAGACTATGTTTGTTTGTTTGACAATCTTGGTGAATGTTTGATTTCTTCTTCAATTATATTATGTTCCTTTTTAATGCGTGTTATGATTTTTTTTTAATTATGACAAAAAAGGGGGAGAATCATAAGGATTTATAAAATTGAATGAAAAGAAGGAGTTACAAAATTGTTGGATTAAAATTATGGATTGCAATATTATTGATGGATTCATTATTTATGTTGAGTTCATTGATTCATTGATTAAGGGGGAGACAAACTAACCAAAAAGACAAGGAATACAAACCTTGATCAATTTTTTTCTTTGTTTTCAATTTCTTAAACAATTTCTAAATGTTTTGTCGTTATCAAAAAGTAGGAAATTGTTAGACCAATGGAGATTGACAAATTAAATCCTTCTATGTTTTGATTATAATAAAACTTAAAGAAATGGTTAAGAAATAATTTCAGGTTAATTGGATTAAAATGAAGTTGATAAGATGGAACACTAGTCGACTAATGCTGGCACAAGTTGACTACTATGTTGTTGATGAATTACAAGTTAGATGAAAATTAGATAAGTCAATTTATGAAGATCAAGATTGCAATAATAAGTATCAGAATTAAACAACATGGAATTCATGAGAAGATCTTGCATAAAGAATTCAAATAAGTATCTCAACAGCCAAAGATTGGAGATTTTATGAGATCTGTCAGTTGGTAAGTCAACTATCTTGTTGGAAGTTGGCTATCATCAATCAGATCTGTTAGTTGGATAAATGGACTAGTCAACTATCATACTATTAGTCGACTATTTGAAGAGCGGAGCTGAAAGATTCATATAAAAAGTCTATGCTAGTCGACTAACACTTGGAAGACAAGTTGACTATAATGTACTAGTCAACTATTACACACCGATTAGTCGACCATTAGTTACAGTTGAAAAAAATTGGACCTTGTCAAATGATTTCAAACAGGGGCAAATCTTTATACAATGGCTAGGAGCGTTTTATAACGGCTAGGAACATCTTGAAGCCTCCAAATAAATGTCTTCATTTCAGAGGAATGATTAACACAAATCCAAAGAGAATCATATGTGCTATAGTGAAAAAATATCATCTCATTGCTCTCAATTTGCTTCTTAGCATATCCTGATTGTATTCAGTTGTACTGAGCTTTACTACTTGATTACTATCATTGTTATTATTATGAGCTGAGTGATTAGAGAAGAATCACTTGGAAGGTAAGATTTGTGTCGGAAAACAAATCATCTGTAAGGTGTAGCTTGAGCCAGAAGTCAAGTTGATTGGAAGAGTTCACACTGAACTAAAAAGTGTGCAGTAAAGAGCTTTGACAAAATCCTAAGGGGGAGCTTAGGTAAAGGACGTAGGTTTTAGCACCGAACCTCTATAAATATTGTGTTTTCCTATCTTCTGTACTCTGTTATATTTCGTTTTGTTTTTGTTTGTCTTGTATGTTTCAACTCTTTGTTTTGTAGCACTTTGCGAAAAGATTAAAAGATCTATTCAACCCCCCTTCTAGATCGTTTTCAGTTAACTCATTGAAGAACCGAAAAGGAGCACCATGTCTTCTAGGAACTTCGATACACCGAATGAACATATATAAGTTATCTGAAGTCATATTTTCTCCGAAATGAACATAGGATTGTGGGAAATTTTGGAGCCATTCCGAGTTTACCAGACATCTATCTAGCTTTTTCCTAATTAGCATGGCATCCTACTGGTTGTTGGACCAAGTGAGTTGTCGACTAGTAGAATAAAGATCCATTAGCTCCACCTGATAGAGAAGATTAGAGAGTTCCTTAGTGTCAGAGAGGAGGAATTTTTTCCTACCTTTTGCCTCTTTTGAGCTAAGAATGCAGTTGAAATTCCCCATCACAATCTAAAGGGTAAAAGTGGGTGGTTGAATTAAAAAAAGACTCCTCCACAGATTGTTATGTAAAAATGAAAATTTTGTTGCATAGTTTAAGGTCAAAGAAAATTTGGAAGATTGACCTTTAATCTGGCAAGTTAGATGGATATGCTAATCACTTTCCTCCTCCATGTGTACTTCCATCAAGTCTGCATTGTAAAAACAAATAATCCTCTCATTGAAATAGGAGTTGTGGTTTGATAGAATCCTTTATTATGGACCTAAAAAATTCTAGTTTATCAACAAGCATAAATCTTTAATTCTAGTCTTAAGCAATCCCATTTCAGGTATTCTAGATTAAAAGAGACATTCAAGGGATGAAGCCTCTTTGTTTTTATTCCTACCTATTTTCCTAGCAGACTTCCGCCTGGCTGTTGCAATCTATGTGTTGACATTTGTCATTTCCTCTATATTGGACGGTAATTCCTTTGTAAGTGCTGAAACTGACATAGTAACTAAGTTCTCAAGCTCCTCATTATCATCATTCCTCTTGTCTATAGCCCCATCCTCCTAGATTGTGGTACCTACATCATTCACAATGTCATTTTAAAAAACTTGCTCTTCCTTATTGAGTTGCGTTAGGCATTGGAGTATTTTTCAATTTTAACTTTACTTCAACAAATTATTATAGAAGGTAGAAAAGGTGTTGTATATTGGCAAATTGATTGCTGTGATTTTGGTAAGGCATGGAAAGTCTTTGGACAAGAAGTTGAAAGATAACATGCTTTATCCATAATTTGGGACTGGTCTTTTTTAAAATTTTAAAATTTTTATTATTTAATATTTAATTGAAAATAGCATTAATAAGTCATGTACCAGCCATGTGTCCAATAGGTTTGTTGACTTGTCAATTCATGTCAACAATACTAATTATGGAGCTAGATAGGCTAATTTTGCAAAAATTAAAAGTTATAGCATTTTATTACTACATTTTAAAGTTTGGACTAGTATTTAAAATTTTAGTAAAGTTCAAGAATCTTTTATAATTTACCCTATTTAATATTGCTAGTTATTTATCAAATATCTTATATTTGGGCTTAAAGTTTTTCAAACTTTACCATTAAGTGCAGCTTGATTGAATTACATATCATATTTAATTATTTTTTATGTGTAATCCATTAGGTTCCTAACTATGTTGACAATTGACGTAAATTATAACCTCAAATGGTATTTATGATTAAATAAATTATATTACTTTAATTTATTTAATTTTTAATTAAGTAATTTATATCCATAGATTAATATTAACATCTGGTAATACATTATATCTACCAAAATATTAAGATTGTCAAAATAGTTTTGACTAACATTTTTGCAAAATTTTTTATATATAATGTTATGTTTTTGTAGATAAAATGGTTAATTTAGACTTAAAATTTCAACATATTTTAATTTAAATCTAAACATTTTTTAATGTTTAAAATGAATCATAATTTTGAAAATATTTAATTTAAAGTTAAGCATTAGAATTGGCAAGAGGGGATCATAAGTAGAGCTTGTCCTGACTTTGTCCTAAACTACAACATTTATGACAAAGATATATTCGTCCTAAACATTTTGATCTATTTTGTAGCTTTTGTTCCTCTTTATGAGCAATCCCTGATCCCTATTTTGCTACAATTTTCTGTACTTCTCTAACTTATGTCCCTAATTGTCTCTTTGCAAGGAAGGGTCCTCTGGGGATAATATGTTGTGCAACCTATCTTTAGCATCAACTTAAGTATTGTGATTGTCGCATTATGTGTTAAGTCGAAGCTTCGTCACAATCTTACCATTTTGGCTACAAATCAGTTATCAATGTTGAATGAAGTTGTTGATTGAAGGAGACATTATAAGCGTGGGAGTATAGCTAACTGCATAGCTTCTTTGGGTAACATGAACACTTTTTTATTTAAAGGATGATGCACTGTTAGGCCGCATAGGATGGCTGGGGTCTATAAGATGAGGCAAACTGGCAAATATATTGATTCTTAATTAGTAAGTCATTAGATCAATTCTCATTGTTGCTTAGTAGGTGAGAGGCAATAGCTAAAGCATTAAATCTTTAACTAGGGGCCATTACACACGTAGCAATTTGGATAAGAGTAACAACTAAAGTCAAAAGGTTAAATGTTATTGTTGGGGCCTAGAAATGTTGGTCATCCTCAATATTCATCCTCTTTAAGAAATTTACCTTATGTCTTTGTTGCATAGAATATCACTTGTTACATATGATGCAATTTTATCTTTTAGTCTATCCATATTTCGTTAATGGAGTGCCTATACATATATATATATATAATAGTCCAGTACATATGTGTACATATGCATATGCTCCTAAATTTGTATATTCTTATTTACTTTCCATTTTAGGGCTATAATGACTTAGCATGGAAGCTTGGAGTTATATTATATTGGATAATTTACATCGGATCCTGAGTTGGGATATGAGGGTGGGTCGAAGAGTTGTTTTGATAAAGTTGACCTTGATTTTATTAGTTATAAAAAAATTTTGAAATAAGGAAGAAATTTAGATATAATATGTTGATAAGGCTTATTTTAGAGTACCAAAATTTTGGTTTAATAAGTCCTAAAGACTAATTGAATTTAATGAAAGTTGCATTCAATTAATTAACCTTTTGAAAATACATGAAACAATTAAGGTGTATGATGCATGTTGGAACCTGTAATTTTTTTTAGGATTTTATTATTTTATTTTATGTTATTTTATTAAATTATCTAGCATGAAAATAGATTAGAAATTATGAATTAGGAATTTTTGGGAGTCTAATAGGGTAT
>JAOSBN010086039.1:0-12201 GCA_027563595.1 Erythroxylum suave | reverse complement strand
GGAGGAAGAATGCTGGCTCACCGGCTAATCAGACAAGGCTACTACTGGCCAACGATGAGAAGAGACGGGGGGATTTATTAGAAAGGAGAGGTGAGGGAACTCGGTTGATTAGATATATAGAATGGAGAACACAATCAGACCAAAATTTAGTGGGAAGATTAGCTTGAAATTTTGCTCTGCCATTTTGCTATGGGGTTTCAACACAAGTAGTTTCATGCAAAATGCCCATTTCTCTGTAATAATTTATCATAGAAAATTTAGGCCACTATTACTGCGGATTCTTTTAATTGGCTGACCAAATTATTTGTTAACAAAAGCATAGAACCCCTTAAGTAAATCCCTGGTTTCAGATTTTTGTTTCATCATGTAAACCCAAGTCATTCGGCCATGATCATCCACTATTGTAAGGAAATATTGGTAACCGAGAGTAGATGGTGTAGACGAGGACCGTATATGTCGACATGAATAAGATCAAAAAAAAAAGTAGCAATTGATAAACTAGGAGAGAGTGATAATCTTTTTTGTTTAGCAAAATGACAGACATCATATTGTTCAATGAAATGAAAAGAAACAGAAGGATCATATTTAGAAAGAGTGTGGAGTCTCTGATTAGATAGGTGTTGGAGTCTCTTGTGCCATAGATTGTCCTGATGTTTTGAAGTAGTACATAGAAGTGGGGTGGAGCCTTGGGAAGGGGGAGTAACACTACAAGAATACAACCCAATCTACGACGTTTTTAAAACGTCACAAAATCTCCAAAAACGTCATAGATTACCTTTTGCGACATTTTAAAAAACGTCATAAAAACGTTACGGATTGTGGTGTAGGCAAAATGTTTCTGTGACATTTTAAGAAAAACATCACAAAAAAGCATGCCTTTCTGCGACATTAAAATAGAACGTTGCGGAATCATTAATATTCCGCGAAATTTCTTAAATCATCACAGAAACAAAACGTCGCAGAAAGAAAGTTTCGACGACGTTTTGAAAATGTCATGGAAACTTCCTTTCCGCGACGATTTGAAAATGTCGCAGAATATTAACTTTCGGTGACATTTTCTAAAATGTCGTGGAATCATTAATATTCCGCAACGTTTTATTTTAACATCGCGGAAAGGCCATGAATCTGCGACATTCTAAAACATCGCGGAATGCAATAAAAAAGTCGCAGAGTGCCATTTATTTTTTATTTTTATTCGAAAATAAATTTAATTTAATTTAATAATTTTCTAATTTTAATTTATTTAATAACTATTCAATATTATTTAATATTGAATTTTATTTATTTATATCATTAATTTTAATAATTATTTATGTATGAAAAGAATTTCATAACTACAGACAATTTACTATTTAATTGCAATTTCCAAACATGTCATCATACATTAATTAATATAAAAGGTTTGTCTTAATTTAATAAGATATCAATATGAGTACATATATCTAACCTAAACGAATATTATGTGTAGAACATAAAAGTTCCAAAAGTTTTTTTTGTTGTTCAAACTCAATTATTTGTTGCGCGACTTCGGTAGTGAATCTATCCTACATTTGTTCAACTTTTTTAGTCAATTCATCGACTTGAGACTGTAACTTTTGATTAACCTTCTTTGACTCCTCTAGTTTGTCTCGAAGTCTCTTTCTGATCGAAGTCTTCCCTTGTGGTCGAGGCCCAACTCCCATGCCAACAATATAATCAGATCTTGTGCCCAAGACTTTGTCGCACACTTCATCCACTGTCATCTGATGACCTTGTTCTATTGAATCTGCCAATTCCTTACACATTAATTCCTGAAAAATAAAGAATTAATTAGATACTAAAATTTATAAATACTAAAAATTATTTGTATTTGAACTATGTACTCACCCATTTTTCTCTGCATTTTGTAGTTGTCCATTGACTTTTACTTTCATCATAATGAGTATGATACCATAGCTTCATTCGGTCACACTATTCTCCATCTTTGTCACTTTGTTGTATTGAAAAATATTATTAGTAATATTTATTATAAATTTTGAAATATCAACCAAAGTAAAATATAATTAAAAAGATAATAACTTACAATCTCATGTCGTATCGCCACAAAGGCTTTGGAGTTAGAGTTTGGTCGACATTTGACTTGACTCCTAGCCAATTTGGCTTTTTGACTTTTTTCCTAACAATAAACGTAACAAAATCTATTATAACATCTATAAATCACAATTCATCAATACAAAAATATAATCAGTTGTAAAAAAAGTTGTGAAAATAATTTTTGTGATCAAGTTAACTAACCTTTATAGCCGATTGGTCCCAATATTTGCACCAATCCATCCACTTAGCCACTGTAACATTTTGCGGCTTAACATCCTTTTCGTGCTTGGTATAATGCTTTTCTAAATGAAATCTTTGACCTTTAGGCCTTAAAGAAAGAAATTTCTTGACTGTAGCATATACTTCGGTGTCTGTCCTCATCCACTTGACTTCCAACTTTTGCTGCAAATAATTATAAATTATGTCAGAACGCAATAGGCATATGATAAACATGTACAAATTAGATAGTTTTATAATACTTACGTCTAACTTATCAAATGCAATGTCTAACTCCTCATTAGTTATATTTTTCCATTTCGTTCTTACAGGTAATGAAGTTCGGGATATCATACCAATCTCACTCGATAAGTTGGCAAACTATACAGAGTTGGTTAGTCGTCCTTCAGCGGGGGAGATCTCTATCTGCAATATCTTACCTATCGCCTTATTAATCTTTGCCAATCTGTGTCCTTTTGTGACACTCCTTGTCTTTTTCGGATCAGTCGTGGATCCTAAAATATAGCAACGAATATTTTATAATAAATATATAGCATACTCTTGGTTGGTTAGATAAACAACATTATTAAACTTTAGTGTTTAACCAATGTGATGTGAAAAATCATACCTGCAGTGCTTGCAAATGTAGCACTAATACTGTTAAAGGGGCTCGTGTCATTTACTAGTGTTTGATTAGAAGCTGGAGGCATCTCTTCAGAAGTTGATGGAGGCATCTCTTGAGAACTTGATAAAGAACTAATATTGCATCGCATTCTCAAAATTTGTAGATACTTGTCTTTAGGATGAGTAATAGGCGCAGATGTGACATCTCTTGGTGTTAGAGTAGGCACACAAGATGCTGGTATGTGATCTTCTGGCTATGTACGACCAGATGGCTCATCTACACTTCCAAGAAGCTGATGGTACCGTGACTGCAGTTATGTCGGCACTAAACTGCTTAGTGTAGCCTTATTCGTCTTCTTCAGTAGACTAGGTCCTATATCAATCACCTGTATTCAATTTGACATTAGATTTCAATGATACTATTAATTAATTAAGTAATATTCATCAAACTATATTTAAAGAAAACAACATAGTCTACAACTAAAAAAAGACCTAGTATCTCAATGTAAAAGGGCAAAGATCGAAAAATTATGAGATCAGGTATAGATAAAAAGCAGTATATTATTTGGAATTCTAAACATAAAATCCTTTAGCATTAAATCTTGACAATCCAATATCTGAACATTTAGGGTGTAGCCCTTTTACACATTATAAAGCATGTAGTAACATGAGACTTCAAGACAATACTAATTTGAACAATCAAAACTCAATATCAAAGATTGACTATTACAACTAATCTAAAAAACGTAAAGATCAACAGTCTTTAAGGATGGCTTGGATCATACAATAACCATAATAACATCCAAACATCGAGACATTAAATGAGAAATTATAGCATCCAGAATCTCCCTATATTAAGTGTAAATTCCTCAGGAAAGGGGCAGCATAAAGTTCCTTGTATGTGTGCACAAAATTCTTACACCGTCTCATCAAAGCACTTGGCTAGTTGGTGTCCCAAGCCAATAACAATATAAGTGTTCAATGCAAGGAAATGGAATGGCAAAACTCAAGAGGGTTACTTCTTGTTATGATTTGTACAGTGTTCTCCAGTTCAACAGCAATTTTTTTTACTTGAAGTAAATCATATCCATTCTGTAGGAGACACTAAGAAACTAATGCATCTTTATAGGCCTATGTTAGAAAGTTTTGTTTTCCTTGTGATGAGTTTAACAAGAACCTCTAACAAGAGTGAGTGATAATTTGTATGGAAGCACAAAAAAGAAAAAAGAATTAAAATAGAATAGAACAAGTGCATGGGTTGTTAATTCATGAGAATTGATGGTTGGCCAAATTGTAAGAGGTAAAAAAGTGAAACAAAACAACTTGCATTTGGCCCTCTCTAGAGCTGTTGCTATTGTCAATGAGAAAACCTATGCTCTAGAGCTATTACTGTTGACAATGGGAATGCATTGGAAATCTGGAATGTAGATGCAAATGTATTCAAATTTTGGCCCTCTTATTGATGATGACAATGGCTTTGCTTGATGGTAATATGGGTACTTAAATCTTGGTATTTTTGCAGCATTATGTTTTTCAACTTAATGATGTGCTATCCTTTTGGTAGATATTATGTTGGTCCTAAAATAGTTGTTGGGTTTGAATTGAATTTTAAAAGCTTGAATCTTTGATGTAAATGAATTCTTACGTTTTCCTTGTCTAGTCTTAGTGAGACTATCCTATTTAGTTATGCGTGTATTTTGCTTGTTCGTAATTGATTTCCTAAAATAAAAGAAATATCTTGTCAAGCCCTTCCAAAGAATAATTATCTCTTGGAACATAAAGGGGTTGAACCAAACTTAAAAAAATCCCTATTTAATTGACTTGCTAGAAACAAAAATCAAAGAGACAACATTCAACAAGGGTTTATGATTTTTGAGAGACAAATAAAGGCTATTATCCAATCATTCTGCTTATAAGCTGGAAAGAATCATGATTGCCTATAATACTTAAGTAATCTAAGTGCTTAACCTAAAACATTCCACCAATTTCTACATTTAAAGGTATTTGGCAGCCAACTCAAGAAAATATTAAGATGACCTATATATATGCTGCTAATCGTGCATTTCAAATAACACATGTATGGAAAGATATTAAAAAACTCTCTGTGAGCATTAGGGAATCTTGGATGGTTCTAGAAGACTTCAATTGCATTATATACTCTTATATAAAGTTGAATGAGTAGGAAACCCCTTTCAAAATTTTCAATCGTCTTGTTGATATTTACAAAGGACTGAACAACCCTATTGAAGGATCCAACTCCTTCAAATTAGTAGCCAAATTAAAGATCATAAAAGAGGAGTTACATAAACCACATAGGAATCATTTCAGGGATGACTTGTGTAGGGAAGTGGAGAATTACTGTATAAAGCTGTATAGTGTCCAAACAACACGATAACAAACAAAAAGCTGATATGAGGGCAATAACTTTATTCAAGGTGATAGGTTAAACTGTCTACTATTTCTAGTTAGATTAGTAGCCAAACTAACATAGACATATCCAACAAATTTCCTATTGTGTAGGTTACCAAAATGAAAGTTACAATAGTTGTAGAGATAAGGATTCATGTAATCATTCTAAAAAGAAAAAGGCATATGATTTTATCAAATTGAACTCATCGCCGAAGCTGTGTTGAGGACAAAATTCTTTCTAGAAATTGAAATCGAAATGTACATGAGAATGAAATCCGTAGCAAAAACATATGTTTTTGTGAATGTTAAGAAGGAAAAGTATGAGGGGGGAAGTGCAATTTGATTTGAAAATAAGGTCCCATACACGAGTCATAAACAATATTTCCAAACACCAAGACAAGTCCACTTATTGGGTAATGCCCACATCTTTAGTAATTACTACAATCTTAAATTCCAAACCAAAAGTTTCTTGCCTTTCACATCTTTTTCAGTAAAATGACCCAAAAGTGAAAAGAAATTCACAGGAATTACACTAGGCCTAGCTGCCGATTGTCTTTGGAAGATGCATCACTGGAATGAGCAGAGGAAAGTGAGAGCATTCTATGACTTACTAGATAAAGATGGGATCAGTGTTGTCGCGGAAGAATAAGTGTGATTTAATGTTCCAAGTTAGCAAGCTATGAAAGCTTTTTGTTGGAAAAGTTTTATATACCATTCTCTTTATTAAAATTCCTTATTATAAAGAAAAACAAAACAAACTCAACTAAAAATTAGTTATTATATAGCAACTTATTAATTGTAAAAATGGTGACAATGAATTAGAATTAAATGGACTCCTAAAGTAGCTAAAAAATAGCTAACTAACTTGTCTATAACTTTTGATATGAACTTAATTAAAATTGTGAAACACAATCTAGTCATTGAAAAAGCATTGAATAAATAACATTCCTTCCCCTTAAAGAGCAAACTTATCCTCAATTGCTATCTCTAGAAATAAAAGAAAAAAATCTCGGTCATTTTCCCGTATAGCATCTATAGGTGATAATCCTTACTAGTACATAAGGACCTGCCTTTTAGAACACCTTTCCAAGATTACTTGCAAACAAATCAGTGCCAAAGAATCTTAAATTGGAATATTATCTCCCACTTTCTTTTTAAGCCAAGAAATATGAAACATAAGATGGACCTTGAATCCTAAGACCAACTTGAGCTTGTAAGTCACACTTCTACTTTTTGAGTAATTTTATATAGGCTCTAAAATCAATGAGACAACAAAGAATGAATGCTGGTGTTTCAACAATACTCTACCCAAGCAAGCCAATGAACACAGTTGCTTGGTTTATGACTTATGAAGCATCTAAGTTACATTTTAATTCACCACTCTCAAGTTGAGAGTGACAAGTCAAACTAAAATTAAAACTTATCCTTTACAACATGAAAATTTCTCTCTAATAAATATTGGTTAAAGTAAAATCTTTGTCACAAAACATTTTAATAGGCATCATATACAACTTAAATTGTTCTCCTAAAATAGTTAAGCTATTGTGGTAGTTGTGTAAAGATGAGATAGAGCAATAAAATAAGCAAATTGCAAGAGTATATCTACTACCACATAAATGTGGTTTAATGTTTCTTCATTATTGTCTGCAGTATTCTTACTTTATGTCCTGTGTCGTGTCATGTGTCCCCCTTGCTTGGCTCTTAGATTGAGCGTCCTTAGTTTGTATTTCAAAAGAGTAAGTTCTTTTTTTTTTTACCCTGAGATGTGGAACACATATTTGATTCATTGAATATATGACAATTAGAATTTGTTTCACTCATTATAGCTTTCTTAGTTGCTCTCCATTTCTAAAGAAAAGTTGATGCACCTAGCATAGCAATAGCATACCTGATATTTGTTTGAACCTTGTTTATTTTAAGAGAACAAGGTTTAGACAAACTTGAACCACAACCAATATCACTACAACCAAACTTGTGGTGGGATTAGGTTCTGTTTTTGTTGTTTGATGAGTGTAATAGATATGAGCTCAACCTTCATCCCTCTCTGTCTGTTATGTTTCATGTCAATAAACTGATGGCTAGGAGACAAAAGCTATTCTTAACTTCCCTTCTTTTATGTTATGTTATTGTTTATACGTCAAACACTCTTCCTGAACCAGTTGTATGCTACAACACTAGCCTTATTTTAGATTTCGTACTTTTGGATTGTTCCATTATGACAATTTTCCAATTACATTGCTCTTAAACACTATAAAACTGTATGAGAGAAAATTTTATGGGATTAGGTTCTGTTTTTGTTTAATTTAACCAAGTTCAATACCACTATTGAATGCATATTCAGTTTTAATTATCACATCTTATTAAACTATACTTGTCACTTTGAGAGTGATAACGGATGTGATCCTTTTACAAATACCTTTGGGTTATTTTAGGATGGTTCAATAGACTTTTAGCTCTTAGTCTAATCACAAACCGAACTTAGTAACTGAACACTAAAACCATATAGTGCTGTGAAGAAGATCCATGTGCCTACCTAGCTAAAGCAGTTGTGATCAATCAATCCGTGTAAGAATCGTCTCTTTCCAACACTTCATATTTATGAAAAACTGAAGTTCTAAGGTGTAATAAAAGCATGCCAACTTTGTGAATATGGATGTTGCAATTCATTAAATCAATACTTGATATCATTATGTGAATTGCAAGGTTGTTAGGAAATTCTTTTGGTCAAGTAAGAAAAACTACTCACTGGTGCGAAAGTAAGATGGTGTAAAATCTGAATACAACAATAAAGAGCTTAACAACAAAGGTTCAATTGCATAATAAGAATTTAATCATCGTCGTCGTCGGTGGACTCTTCCAATACAATATCACACTCATTCTCACTACTGCTTGTGCCTAAGTGCTCCAAATCATCATTCAAACGTTGCTCAGAATTCAATAAAACATTATTTACTTCATCATATGGAATATCATTTCGATCTAATGACTCTAATGAACATTCCTCGACTTCCATTGCAACTTCATCATACTCCTCAATGTCATTTGAACCTTCTTCATTTCCAAGCGAAGGGATATCATACGCATGTCTAACTTCACATTCTTGCACAATTTGTCGATGTGGACCGAATAACAAATCTTATACATAAAAGACTTGCTTTGCTTGATGTGCCAAAATAAATGGGTCATCCTTGTACCAGGTCTTAGTTACGTTGATGCTTTTGACAATGCCGTTGACCCTCATATTCGAATTTGTAATATCATTCCATTTGCACTTAAAAAGTAGAACATTTTTACCCCTAACATATTGAAGCCTGATAATATCTATGAAAACCCCATAAAATGTAATATATCTTCCCCATAATTTCCTAACACTACAATACCACTATTCTGTGTAACCATACATATATCACGGGCTTCAGTGCGAAATTGCATGCCATTTGTATTGTATATAGTGTACTTTTCCACCAAACTATAAGGTCCACATGCTAATGCATACAAAGACTCATAGATACTTCCTTCACGGGAGCTAGTTAATGTCGTCATCTATAACAACAAATAAAAATTAGTTAATAATGTATAATTATTAGTGTACACCACGTATAAACATCTTCTCACTCGATGCTTTAACCATGAAGAAAATTGTTCTCTATGTCTCCTGTCAACATATAACGGACTTTGTTGCCTCAACTCATATTTGTGCTCACTATGGATTAAAATTTTTTGGCCAAGATTATATAAAATATCTGTACTTAGTGCATATCTTAATTTGACAATAGGTTAGAAAAACTTACTAAATAAAGGGCCCAATCTCATGACAATTCATAAGCACATACCAATGTGAAACTCTAGCTCTTTTGTAGGAAGGATAATTGTTTTGGCAGCACCAATCGGCTTACATCATTAGAAGAACATTGATATATCACTACCATCAACCATATCATTGATTCGCTCTGGCACGTTGAAATTGGTTTCAATTCCTTTAGATACATTGAACCGAATGTCGTGCACTCTTTAACGACATACGTTTCAGCGATTGACCCTTTTGGACGTGTTTTATTTCTAACAAATCTCTTTAGTATACCTAGGAATCTTAACAAATGATTAACCATAATTAGATACGACACTATTTAGTTAAATTTAATGAGTGATAAGATAAATTTAAATAATACGTCTCAATTGGATACATCCATCTACACGCAACAGGTCCACCAAGTAAGGCTTCATTTAGCAAATTAATATCCAAATGTACCATGACATCAAAGAATGCTGGTGGGTATATCATTTCAAGTTTGCATAGGATTAAAGTTATCTCATCACACATTTTCTGTACGTCATCTTTATTCAAACTTCGTTTAAAAATTTGAAGAAAGAAGTTTCCCAACTCTATTAGAACAACTGTCACATCTTTATTCAAAATGGCACGCATGCCTAATGGAAGAATGTTTTGTAATAGTATATGACAATCATGAGACTTAAGTCTAGTAATTTTCCTTTGATCTACATGAGACTTAAGTCCGGTAATCTTCCTTTGATCAGCATTAACTCATCTAGATATATTAGATGCGTAACCATTTGGAAACTTCACCTGCTTTACAAACTCACAAAACTTCTTCTTCTCATCCATAGACATTGTATAGCATGCTGGAGATTTTGCTATAATAGTTCCATCAGCTGCTCTTTTCAAGTGTAATTCCTTTCAAATGTTTATATCTTCCAAATCAACCCGAGCCTTGATAGTATCTTTGGGTTTACCTTCAACATTCATCAAAGTACCAAGGATATTGTCACAAATTTTCTTTTCTATATGCATAACATCAAGGTTATACCTCAATCTTAACTTATGCCAATATGGTAAATAAAAAAGAATGCTTTTTTTTAATTCCAATTCAACTCTCCTTCCAATCTCCTTCTCCTCTTATTGGTAGGGTTCTTTCCATAACATATATTTTGCACAAGATATAATTGTTCCACTATATCATCTCCATCTGGTAAGTTAGGTGTAGGCCGATGATCACTCTTGCCATCAAACTTCTTGCTTTTTCTACATGGATGATCATAAGGAAGAAAATGCCGATGGCCTAAGTAACCAATCTTACTTCTTAACTTACAAGAAGATGTGTGCTTGTTACAAACAGGGCATGCCTTATAGCCTTTAGTGCTCCACCCAGAAATAGTACCATAGGCTGAAAAGTCATTGATAGTCCATATTAACGCCGTATGCATTTGAAAATTTTCTCCTTTTGAAGCATTAAAAACATCAAAACCATCTTCCCATAACTCATTTAACTCATCTACTAATGGTCTTATATACACGTCTATGTCTCCACCCACTACTTTCAGACCTGGAATAACCAGTGATAGCATAAAAAATGACTCATCCATACACATCCAAGGGGGTAAATTGTATAGTAAGAGAACAACTGGCCACACGTTATATGAAAGTGACAAATTCCTATGTGGATTGAATCCATCTGTTGCTAAAGCTTGACTAATATTACGTGGTTCTTTGGAAAACTCAAGATAAAGCTCATCAAAGCTCTTCCAAGCTTCTCCATTAGAAGGATGAACCATTGTATTACTATCACCTTTAAGCCTATCATCATGCCACAACATTTGTTTAGCAGTCTTACTTGACATGAATAATCGTTGTAATCGGGGGGTTAAGGGAAAATACCACAAAACTTTATGAGGTATCTTCTTACCCCTGCCATCATTAATTCTCCATCTTGATGTTCCACACTGAGGACAACTTTCTAAGTCCCTATAATCTTTCCAAAATAGGGAAAAATCATACTTACATGCATGTATCGACACGTAACCCAAACCTAGGCTCTGTAGAAATTGATTTGCTTCATAATAGTACTTCGGCAAAGATTTACAATTAGGTAATACATCCCTCAGCAGAGCAAGTAACATGTCAAATGACTTATTACTCCACCTGTTGTATACTTTCAGGTGAAGCAACTTTATTAAAAATGATAACTTTGAAAAGTTTGTACATCCGAGGTACAACTCTTCAATTGCTTTACTCAATAATTCATAAAAGGCACCCATAATAGAATCTCTGACGCCTATTGGAGGACTGCTTCCATCTATTGCATGCCATCATCCTCCTCATCACCATCAACTTCATTAATATCATTGCCCATCCCATCAATGAGTACATTTACAGTGTCAACCCTTTCTTCCCTAGAGATAAATCTATATTCTGGCAGTTCACCATGTAAAACCTAGCGGGTGTATGATTGATATATGCCAAATTGCATTAAATGATCAACAACATTCATCTGAGATTTCATATAACAATTCATGAAACGTGTACAAGGGCAGGAAATTTCACAATCCTTGCCCTTTTTTTAAGCCACAAAATTCATAAACATTCTCACTCCATTAATGTATTCACGAGAAACCCTAACACTGTTCATCCAACTCTTATCCATATTCCTCCAACTATCTCCTCTTCACACTTGAAAATAGTATCTGTCATAAAGATATTGTTTAGTATAGTATCCACCTAGTTCACAAACTTAACAATTGATATAGTGTATCATTGTATTTCAACCTGTGACAAATGATTTGGTGTATTCTGTAACTCTTTCTTAACTTCTATATTTTAAGGCTATATTACTGGAAATTCGAAAGCATGGGTATCTTGTAGGAAATTAAGAACGATGATTCATCCAATGCTTTGCTCCTTTTAGCTTTCATTCGACTTTTAAGATCCACTAAGAGGCGCATGGCACATCTTAGTGGGGCAATGAGTAGGGAGGAATACAAGCAGTTGGACTAATAAAAAAAATATGCTTTTGGATGTTCTACATATTTGGGATAGAGGTAATGATAACCAAATTTAAGATTGAGAAGTTTAAAGAGGATAAT
>JAOSBN010086028.1:0-12202 GCA_027563595.1 Erythroxylum suave | reverse complement strand
ACTACTATCATGATATGAAACTTATCATTCCCTTGAAGTAAACTCTTTTACTTACATGGAGATAAATTGCAACACTACAGTCCAAACCATAATCAAGCGACCAACTTGATTATTCAACTGTGATCAATTATTTTAGATTTTAATAGTATACATGTTTCCTATACATCTCTATGTTTATATATATTACTTGCAAAAGAATCTCGGTACATTATGACTAGTTTTATTATGCTCATACATATAAAACCAAACTCTTTTGTTTTACTAATAATAAATATTTTGATTACAAAAAGTAACTGGGTGAAAATTAAGTTATTAGTAAATACACTTGCTTTCTATGGCACTATATTTATATAATTCCAACACTACTTATACTCGATAATGCTAACTATAACTACATCATGTGCTTGCAGTAAAATAAAATAACAAGATTTAGGCATCGTTGCTAAGGATAAGACGTCAACATTTGCAGATTTATAAACTAACTAGACTAGGTCTTTTGTTTTATTTTTTTGTACTTATTTTTAGAACTCTTCTTTTTAAATTTGTGTTTCTTGATTACTTTCAGAAATACATGTACCTATTGTTATAACTATAATATAATTAAGGATTGATGTGTCAATAATGGAAGCTTGGAATTGGAGGTATAGTACCATACATTTGGAAGTTGAATCAGTATCAGTGATTTATTGTGAAATTTGTGGAGGTAGCCACCCTAATTATAAATTTCAAGTGCCCAACTATATGTGGGAGTAGTTAATTTGTATGGGAAATTAGCTTTAAGACACCACATATGAGGGTACCTATACTCTATGGTGTAGCAGCCATCCCATTAGTATAGGTATCCTCATATGTAGCAACCATCCCATTATTACATGGGATGGTCAAGCTTCACTCAAATTATTGTAATAACAATAGTAAGAAGAGGCACGATATCTCAAGGAGTTTCTTATTAAAGCCATTGTGATGACCAAGGCAACATCCAATAAAAGGTTTGAGAACCCTTCCCACAACTTCCAAATGAATAGTTCGTTGAGCTTATTCCTAAAGAACATCTAAGTGTTTCATCTTTATACGGTGAGCCAAACATTAGGGAGCAAGTGAACGAGATAATCTTCAGAAGTGAAGAGGAGCAATATCTAAAAGAATTAAAAAAAAGGATGAAGCTACTGCTCAAGAAGAGATAAAAGAAGATGAAGAGGAGGATCCAAATAAGATAGTTATTAAGGAACTCTTAGCAGTCATCTTAAGTATATGGAGGACTCCTACTTCTCAAGAAACAAATTGTTGCACTTAATTGAAGATTAAGGAAGTTTTGTTACTCCTTGCTATATTAAAAAATTTATTATAAAATGGGAATTAATAGAATTGCTTGATATTATTAATTTGATGCTATATGTTCTTACTGTAATATGGCACAGATTTATCTATTTAAAAACAAGCCTTTGTTTAGAAAGATAAGCAGGAGCAAGTTGCTTATTATAGCCCTAGGCTGAAGTAGGACTAAATGGGTCAAGCTCACGACCTAAAATAAGTGCTTGCTAGGAGGCAATCTAAACTTCTAATCTTTGATGTTATTATAATTTAATGTTTTTAGTTGTTTAGGTTATTAGTTTTTTATTTTCCCAGTTTCAAGCTATTTTCTTGACCTTATTTTATTAAATTTTTGTTGAATTCTCTTACTAAGTGTTTGTATTGGTGTATTTTTTTTATTTTTGTAGGTTTTAGACCAATTTGATACCATTTTTAGCACTATATTAACCTAGTTGAAGAAACAAAATGTACCTTAACATGTTATCTATATGCTGTTGTATAGATGGACGTGTAACCATATGCACTCTCTTATATCTTTAAGGGTAGACTTTTGTTCAGATAAAAAATAGGACCAAAAAGTTGCCAAAGAAGCCACTTTGAACATGACTAAATACTTGATAGGATGTCCATACCCATGTTAGGAATATACCCCAGATAAGTTTTTACGGCTCGATGTTGATCCTTATGTACAAGAGCAAATGAATGGAGAGCCACTTTTTTACATAGGACCTATAAGAAACTATGTAGAGCTCATATACTTTAACTTGTCTTTTTTGTTTTTAATGTGTATTTATTTCAAATAACATGCCCCTATGTTTACCACCATAACCTTATGTATCAATAATATATGGCACTTATATGGTACCATGTAAGTGTCATATAAGGGAATATAAAAAGCATAAACACCCTCATGTTTTTTCAGTTTCAATTTTGTTTTCTATCACTTATCTATGAAATTTTGAATATTTAGTTCTTATTTTAGTTTTAGCAAGCTACACCGTCCCTAGCTGTCTTAAATCATATACATAGTACCCTAGTGCACATTTAGATTTTTCTTAACCAAAATTTCAGCTTCATCTACATATTTTTCTATAATACTCCTATTTTCATTATTTAGATGCATCTTAGATTATTTAATGCTAAAAATTTTGTTTTGTACTTATCTGGTTATTAGTTATTATTATGCATTATTTTTATTGTGATAAAAATTGACTTAGGTGAATTGAGACTTAGATGTGTTTGATATGGTTAGAGATTCTTAATGTGACTTATACATGTTGCTTTATTGCCTTAATTTTTTGGGATTGGTTGGCACATGAATTGATATTTTAGTGTTGTATGATGTGGGTACTGATTAAAATATGCATATATATTGAAAACATGACATAACAATATTATAGGCCGATTATATTATATCTAGTGGTTCATTCTTTCATTTTGCATTCTATTACGCTATACTCTATACTTATATATTTGTGTTATATCAATTATTGATTTTTGAGTCCTTATTTATGTTTTTGTTTAGATATTACACTATGGTGAGGACTTAGGGATCACCTAGACTACTGATGAGAACTACATATCAATCATCGCATAAGATGACCAGAGTGGACAATCACCTCTTTGTTAGGCATCCTTACACTAAGGACACATTCTATAAGAAAGCAACAAAGGAAAATGTAGACACCCCCAATGTTACCACCACCTCTAGTATAACTATAGGCTCTTACGGATGCTCAGTAGCAATCGAATCATTCATTGCAACATTTTGATATGAATGTATGTCAAAAACGAAATCAAGCTTTATGTACCAAATGATTTAAGGTGCTCTAGTTTAATAACTAGGTCATCCTTAAATAGGAAGAACTTGCTAAGGTGCACGGGATAATCTTTTTTGATATATGGTTAGATGTCTTCAACTACCATAATCTTATTTACTATAAGTGCACCCTAAAGTTCACGTGTATATTAGAGGTAGATGATATGATGAAATTATAGGAAAATAAATTGCTCCTCAAATTCAAACTAGGAGGTGTAGACCATAATTTTAGTTGTAACCAATTCACAGTCCATGCTAAGTTTTACATTAAGGAGCATATGAGGCATTGAATTTGAGTAGGATTCACATTGGCTAGGACTTTCCAAATACGAATGCAAGGAGCTACTGGTATTTGAAGTGACATAAACCTATATCATCCCACTAAATCCAAGGGATATAGGTTTAGATTTCCATGTATATGACTTATGCATAAGCTTTTAGTCCATTTGATGTATGTAAGGAGGGTGAGCACTAGAGTTTTCAATAAGAGGGATCTATTCATATTGTACCACATAAGCCGAAGGAAAAGGATGCTCTTCGACATCATGTTTATACAACTGGTGCTATCGTATTTCAACCAGGCCAAATTTAGGACCATCATTAGAGGGTTGGTGATAACATGACTGGCACGTGGGCTAGGAGTCACTAAAACAGATAAGGTATTGGCAATGAAAAGAAACATTGCTATACATCAAAAAATCTTCGCAAATACTAATTTGCATTGAAAAATAGTTGTCACCCCAATGGTTGTTGAATCCCTATAGTAAAACAATATTTGCGACGTTTTCTTGAAATCATCATAAAAAAGTTTTTTAGACACAAAATTCGTCAGTAAAAAAATATAACCAATGAGAACGAAAAACATCATACATAGGTTTTTGTGAGATTTTTGTTTCGTGAATAAACTTTTCCCCTAATAAACTATAGTCATAGGTAATTATTTTTAGTGACTATTTCTGTTGGGTCCTAATTTTTCTTAGGATTTAATTTATTTAATTATCAATCATGAAAATAAGTTAGAATTTATGAATTAGAAAATTTTTGGAGTTAATGTGGTTTATTATTATTTTCGTATGTTTGCATTAATGAAAAGTATAGAATTAAAATGAAGATAAGGAGATAGTAGGAATTAGATTTAATAAGGAAGGGTAAGATTGGAAAGTTAAAAATTTGGACTTAAGCTAATAAGACAAAGAAGAGAAGAAAGAGTTATGTGTGTTAAGAAATAAAAAGAAAGTAAGAGTGATGGAAGAAACTAGAAGGAGAGAAGGAGAAACCGAAGTATGTAAAAGGGAAGAAGAAGGAAAGAAAGAAAAGGAGAAAGAAGAAGAAGGGAAAATGTTCAGGTGAGTTTTTAGATATTCTTTACCTATTCTTTTTGTTTTGATAGATGAAGGAAGTAGAGAAAAAAGGTGTTACGTGATGAAAATGAAGAAAGAGAAAGAAGAGGAATAAGAGAACTATGTTCTTAGATTTCTTTTATGAACTTAAGTAGATCTTAGTTCTTTGAGTTAGAGAAATAAAGAATAGATCAAGCTTAAGCTCATTCAAGGATAGTTAGTTTAAGGAAAGATTCATTCATGTGTGTTGATTAAATGAAAATATATGTTTTGAAGGGAATCAAGCAAGTCGACGTTAAGAGCAAGGAGAAGAGGAAGCTTGATCTTGGAAATATCAAGTAAATAGGTACGTAATATGTTTATAGTTTTGTGATGATGAGCCAAAAATATTTGTATGTATTAATGCTATAAATATTTGACTTGACTCATTGTGAATATGGGAAAGATATTCTCCGAACTTAAATCATGATTGTTTGTAAGAATTGTGTTGCTTTATGCTAAGTAAAAACAGAAACTTAAGAAGCAAGAAAAATATGATTATGATATGTATGCATCTGAAATCTGCTGTATGGGTAAGAGAGATACCATTTTGTTCGTTACATGCACGTTAACCTTAAGTCTTCTCCTGGCTGCCCGCTTGTGGCATATGAGTTCTGAAAAAATGGACTCATTTCATTTATGGTGTAAACTTCGATTTGGTCATTTCGTTCTATGGGATTCTCTCGAGCCATTTTGTTTGTGCATTGCATCTGAATTGTTGGATATGGAGCATATTTAAATGATACTTTATGATGATTGAATGAAAAATATGAGCTGAATTGTGTGGTAATGTGTTCAAATATATGTGAAAGTCTTAAATTTTGAATGTGATTTACTAAGCCTAGCATGTGGTTTATATATATATATATATACTTGATTATATGTGGTTTGTTATCACTGGTTATAAACGTATTAACCACTGAGCTTCCTAGCTCACCCCACTGTTTTTCCACTCCTCAGGTGAAGAGAAAGCAGATCAGCATTAACTTGCAAAAATTTCGGCAGACTCTAAGGATTTTTATCATTTGTTACTTAACTAGGTAGATCAGAAAATTTTGGCACTTAGAATCATTTCAAACATGAGCATCCATGAAAGTGTTTTGCATTTTGCTACTGATATGGTTTTTGGGATTTGTAATTTAAATTTGTGTTAAGACTCGGTTTGTTGAGAGCTGATAGAAAAAGTTGCAAAGATTTTCATATGTATATGTGTAAAATGTTCTGTTATGTCAAAATGTTAATGTGGCTGGAAGTAAAATTTTTGTTGCATGATGGCCTTTGGGATGGATTATCTTTAAGTAAAAATTATTTAGAATGATAGTTGTATGTATGGAATTGAAAGTTGGATTCGGGTCTTGTGGTTGTAGTCACTAGTTTTACATATATACAGATGTTGATAACAGATGAATGAAAATATAGAATAAGGGTTAAAATGTGATCTGAAACTTCTAGGAATAAGCTGTATTGATATAGGTAGAATTAGGTCAAGTGGTCTTCATAAAAGTTGTATATCTTTTCTTAACATTCTAACAATATAAAGTTTGAAATTTTTGGACTTCAGACACAAAAGATATGGCTTTTAGATGAAATATAGGTTCCAGACGAGGCGCCAGACAAAACGTAGGCACAAGATGAAGCATGTTCTTACTTCTAGGGAAAATATTTATTAATCTAGGCTGAATTAGATAGAGTTATCTTATTGGAAGTTGTAGATCTTTTCCTTATCTTTCCAACTAAATTTTATAATTTTTGGACTTCGGATGCAAAAGATATGGCCTTTAGACGAAGCACCAGATTAAGCACCAAAAGAAGTGCCAGATGAAGCATAGGCACCAGATAAAGCGCCAGATGAAGCAATTTTGACCCTTTATATGGCACAATTTTTCTTCAAAGTCTTCATGAAAGTTTTAGATCTCAAAGTACTTTTAGAAACTGTCCTAAAATGACCATAATCTGATATCTCTAGTGAAAATTATGCCAGTTGTCCCAAGATAGGTTCAATATGATTGAGGACATAATCGAGTTTACTCTTTTGGCCACAACTTCATTGTCTGACCTCCAAATGAAGTGATTATTGAACCAATAGATTCCAAATATATTTTTCTATCTCTCAAAAAAGAAATTGGTAGCCTTTGTTTTTGATTTGAAAAAGATTAATGTAAAGAAATTGAGAGAATTGATTTGAGGAGCATGACTTAGTTATGAGCATACTTTGGCTTTTAAGCATATCTTGATCTGTGTAATAAGAAACTTTTAGGATGTTATAAGAATGATGATAAACCGATGATGGCCAATGAGAGTTCATGGAAATAATTGTATAAGGTAATACACACGCTAAAGTTTTATGACATCCAGATAGTTGGGCTCTGGAAACGGGGTCCAACATCTTATGGTATCAAAGCCCATGGTTTCTAAGGATTCCTAGGCTTAGAATATGTTATGTAATCAATTATTATGCTTTATGATAAATTGTTATTGTGTTAAATTGATTGATTGCATTAAGTGACATGCATATCGTGTAAACACATAGGACATAACATTTAAAATGAAGATAAGCTAATGATAACAATTTATTGAAGGAGTCAAACGCCACCTTGTAGAAGAACACGAGGAGTTTTGCAAGGATCTACTGCACCTGATTCTCCACTGAGAGGAGGGTATTGATGAGTCTAGATCCCTGAAGATTGTTGAGGCGATAGCAGGGCAAGTGAGCCCTCTCAACCCCTCTTATATAATCTTTGGCCCCTCTCTCCTTCTCGACTTTACTGATCCTTCTTCCATTCCATAGTTTCATGTGGAACTCTTGTTGTTTTCACATTCCCCTCGCCCCTTAGCCTCTGGTTTTTCGTCTTGTGCAGCCCTTATTTGTCTTTTGTTCTTTGGCCTTGACTTTCCCCTTCCCCCCCTCTTTCTCAACATCTCTGATATGTTCTGCATTTTGTTCGCCCACTCTTCATTCAGGGTGGTTAGAACTGGGGGAGGATCATAAACACAGGAGTCTACTCTTTCACCAGAGCAGATGCCTAATCCTTTCGACCCTAGAATGTTCCAAGCATTTGCTCAGGCTTTTGTTTAGGCCATAGGTCAGATGCCATCTACTTCCACTCCAACACCAGGTAAGAAAGGAAGACAATTTGATAAGCTAAGGAAGTATGATGTAGTGGATTTTTATGGAACAACTGATCCGGAGGAAGCTGAGACATGGTTGAGGAAGATTGAAAGAATATTAGAACAAATGGATTGTGAAGATGAAGAAAAAATGGTGTATGTTGTGAGCTTGCTACAGGGTGATGCCTTGCATTGGTGGGAAAGCGTACTAAGGAGCCAGTTTAAGCCGCTAGTGTTAACATGGCTGACTTATAAGCTGCCTATAAGAAGAAGTATCTGCCTGAGGATTACATTCAACAGAAGTAGAGGGAGTTTTTGAGCCTCACTCAGAGGGAGATGATAGTGAGTGAGTATGAGCACAAGTTTACCCAGTTATCTAGATATACAGCAGAGCTAATGATGAGTGAAGTAGCTAAGTGCGGAAGATTCGAAGCAGGTTTGCATTTGGCCATCAGTAAAAAAGTGGTAGTGTAGAATTTTTGCGACTTTCAACAGTTGGTAGAGATTGCCCTGAGGGTTGAAAATATGGAGAACATAATGAGTGCAGTGAATAGAAATAGAAAGGGAAGAGAACAACTAAGTAGGGGAGGTAGTATGCTTGTGCTAGGAAGGAGTGCCAAGACTTTCTCTACGCTCTCTGAGGTTCGAAGCAGTGGCTCAAGTAGACCCAAACTAATGAGAAGTATTTCTTTTCAAGCCTCAACTGTAGGAGGAGATAGAAGAGGAGAGGGGAATAAGCCATCCAATCCAAAATGTGACCACTATGGAAAATTCCATAAAGGGGAGTGTTATCGACTAACTTGAGCTTGCTTTAGTTGTGGAGAGAGAGGATACATGGCCAGGGAGTGTCCACAGTATGCTAGACAGTTGGGAACTTAGAGGCAAGATACAAAGAGGGCTGAGATTGTGGAAGTAAAGTTTGCAACTAAAATGGGCAGCTCTAGGGAAAACAAGAAGGTAAATCCCCTAGGAAGACTGAAGGGGCAAGTACCAGCTAGAGTATTTGCAATGACTATGGAGGAAGCAGAAGTAGCTCCAGAAGTTGTGACTGGTACAGTTAAGTTATTTCATGATAATGTTATTGTTTTGATTGATCCGGGGTCTATCCATTCTTTTATTTCTACAAGTATGATTTTACATGACAGAAACTTAAGTTCATTAGATAGCCATTTGATGGTTGGCACCTCGATTGGCCAGTATATTATTGTTAGTCATGTTTATTGAGGGTATGAAATCCACGTTGGTGAGGTGACATTGGTGGTGGATTTTGCTGGCTCCCGTTTTCGGAGCCCAACTATCCGGAGATCATAAAACGCAAGCGTGTGTATTACCTAGTAGGATTATTTCCATGAACTCTCATTAGCTATCATCGTTTCATCTTCATTCTTATAACATCCCAAAAGTTTCCTATTATACAGATCAAGATATGTTTAAAAGCCAAATTATGCTTATAACTAAGTTATGCTCCTCCAGTCGATTCCCTCACTTTCTTTCCATTAATCATTTTCAAATCAACCCCAAAGGCTACCTTTTTTTTAGGGATAGAAGAATGGGTTAGGAATCTATTGGTTCAATAATTATTTCACTTGGAGGTCGGACGATGAAGTTATGGCCAAAAGAATCAACCACAATTATGTCCCAAATCATATTGTACCTATCTTGGGAAAATTCGCATAAATTTCACTAAAGATATCAGATTGTGGTTGATTTAATATGATTTTGAAAAGGACTTTAAGATATACAATTTTTGTGAAGACTTCAGAGAAAAAAATTTTCCATATAGAGGGTCAAAATTGCTTCATCTTGTACTTCGTCTTATGTTTCGTTTGGCACTTCATCTTATGCTTCATCTGGCGCTTCGTCTTGTGGCCATATATTTTGCATCCGATGTCCAAAAATTCAAAAATTTATATAGATAGAAATTTAAGAAAAAGATATACAACTTCCAAGAAGACAACTTTGTATAATTAAGCCTAGATCAAAACAAATTTGCCCTAGAAATTGCTTCGTCTTACACCTATGATTCGTCTGATACCTATGCATTGTCTTAAGGCCATAATTTTTGAATCTGAATGCCAAAAATTTCAAACTTTATATCGTTGGAAAGCTAAGAAAATTATCCACAACTTCCAAGAAGACAATGTTCTATAATTCAGGTTATATCGATACAGATTTGCCTTAGACGTTGCTTCATCTTACACCTACGTTTCATCTGGTACCTACGTTTCATCTGGTACCTATGCATCGTCTTAAGGCCATAACTTTTGCATCCGAAGGCAAAAAATTCTAAAATTTATACCTTTGAAAAGATAAGTAAAAGATATACAAATTTCAAGCAGACAACTTTGTCTAATTTAGCCTAGATTGATACAGATTTTCCCTATGAATCAGCACACAAAATTTTGCCCTTATGAATGCTTTAAAATGCAATGTGCAAACTTTGAGAGTTATGAGCAAAAGCACAATCATATTTCATTATCTTCAAAAGATAAGAGTTTTACAAATCTTTAATCAGCATTTCAAGCCACAATACATAGTAGTCCAAAAATAAATAATTTACGCAAATTAGAATTACTCAAAATGCAACTAAAGCCTTGTTTTACAAAAACTGACTTAAAATAATAAATAAGCATAATCTGGAGATATGCCCTTATGCTCGATCACTCGATCTCTTGCTCATCACCTAAAGCTGTGTGTAACAATTTTATAACTGGTAATTAGCAAAACCATTGTAAAATTCACAATGCACCATGAAACACAATTTTTTTAAATGCAACCCAAATTATGCATTCAATAAACTTGTCAACACATAAGCACATCAAAATGATTTGGGAGGTCTATAAACAAAATGAGCTAATACATTCCCACGAAATAGTCCTGTGTAGTCATGAACAGAATGAACTAACACAATCCAACATAGTGGTTTTGTGTAGTCGTAAACATGAGGGGGTCCCTGAAGGAGCTCCATGCCGTTTGCGGGCAGGTGGGAAAAGCCTTTAGTCAAAGTGCACTTGACATATAGAATGGACCAGAACAAACTCACATAACATGTATTTCATAAGTTGTAAACTTGTTGCCCATAATGACACTTTTTTTTCCGAAAAGTAATTTCATAAACATAGTATTATTTTTTTCAAAAAAATTATTTTTGCATTCTTTTCTTAAATCATCCACACAATATTTACATACCAAACGCATAGAATTTTCTGGAAGCACTCAAAGAACAATAAATGCACATTTATAATACAATTAAAAAACATTTACATTCTTGACTTGGAAGAAACATTAATGGCTTATTATTCAATTATAAAAATGTAACCCATATTGAATTCCTTGCTTAACAATTGCTCAAAGATGCCTCTCTTCTTGCTCCTCTTGCCTCTCCTCTTGATTACTTTCAATATTGGCAAAATCCCAATTCAATAGGACTTCCAATTGAGAACTCAAAGAAATATATACACCAAAATTGATCCTATAATACATAAACCCATGCATTTCTTAAGCTTTATGAACCAAAACCCTTCCAAAAATCCAAACGTTTAAACATCATCTTACCTTGGACCTTCATGAATTAACTAGTCTTTTGATTCAAATGGAAGCGCTAATCTTTCTCTTTCCTTTTCCCTTCTTGTACAACTTCAAAATTACTCTTTAAAACTAAGAAAATTTAAACCCTAACCTTTCTTCTTCCTTTTTCTCTTTAATGGCCGAAACCCTCACTTCTCTCTCTCTTTTCCATTTTTTTCACTTTACTCTCTCTTCATTTAAGTTTTTCTCTTTCTAATGCACACGACACGCCTTTTCCTCTTCCAATTCTACCCTTAATGAGTGCTAAAAGTCATCTTTACCCTTCCTTTAAAGCTTCATGACTTTTAATCTTAAGTGATCTTCCAAAAATATCCTTCAACCTTCTTACTACTTTAATACAACTAAACCATATAGTAAAATCCTACTAACATTAACATAATAATTAAACTCCAAAAACTTAATTTATCAAAACCTCATACTTTATTTAAATCATGTTTAAATAAATAAAAAAATTCAGGGTCAACATTTCTCCTCCTCTTAAAAGAATTTTGTCCTCGAAATTCTTACCTGAGTCATTGAAGAGGTGTGAATACTTCTATTTCATGGCTTCCAAGCGTTCCCACGTGGCCTCTTCCACAGAATGGTTTCTTAACAGGACTTGGACTAGCCGAACTGTCTTGTTCTTGAGGACCTTTTCCTTAGTATCCAAAATCTCCACTGGAGTCTCCTCATAAATCATATCATCTCTCAACTGGACCTCAGTGGTCTGAATGATGTGAGAGGGATCCGATCTATACCTCCTCAACATGGAAACATGGAAGACATCATGTATCTATAATAATTCCGGTGGTAGTGCCAACCTATAGGCTAGCGGTCCAATTCTCTCGAGAATCTCATAAGGACCCATATATCTTGGAATCAACTTGCCCTTCTTGCCAAACCTCATGACTCCTTTCCAAGGAGATGTCTTAAGGAAAGCTTTCTCACCCACTTCATACTCCATTTCCTTCCGGTGTGCATCAGTATAGCTTTTCATTCTATCTTGTGCTGCTTTAAG
>JAOSBN010086027.1:0-41913 GCA_027563595.1 Erythroxylum suave | reverse complement strand
ATCATTTTAATCTAGCAATTAAATTATCCACAATTCTAGCTCAAAGAACTTATAGTTAAAAATGTTATCATATAAATCATTTCATTTATTTTTATCCATCAAAATATAACACTCAATTGTATATCATGCTCAACAAATTTAAAAAAAAAGAAGAAATGCACAAACATAATGGCTTGAGAGAATCCTACGGATCGAAACGAAGAAACCGAAGTTTACACCATGAACTAAATTAGTCCGATTCTTAAAAGCTTATCTGCCACAAGCGGGCAGCCGGGAGAAGGCTTTAAGTCAACGTGCACGTGACGAACAAAATGGTATCTCTCTTGCCCAAACATAAACAAATTTCGATGCTTAATTCATTTTATCACATGCTCATAGTTTCATTCTTCTTATTTTTTTTCCCTCTTTTCAGCAATACAAAATGTCGTAACATGTTTCAAGGTATAACATGATAATAAATCATAGAGAATTTTACAACAATCGCAATAATTCATAGTCAAACAATTAAGCATGCAAGCAAGCAAGAATATATATATATATATCATTTTAATCTAGCAATTAAATTATCCACAATTCTAGCTCAAAGAACTTATAGTTAAAAATGTTATCATATAAATAATTTCATTTATTTTTATCCATCAAAACATAACACTCAATTATATATCATGCTCAACAAATTAAAAAAAAGAAATGCACAAACACAATGGCTTGAGAGAATCCTACGGATCGAAATGAAGAAACCGAAGTTTACGCCATGAACTAAATTAGTCCGATTCTTAAAAGCTTATCTTCCACAAGCGGGCATCCGGGAGAAGGCTTTAACTCAACGTGCACGTGACGAACAAAATGGTATCTCTCTTGCCTAAACATAAAACAATTTTGATGCTTAATTCATTTTATCACATGCTTATAGTTTCATTCTTCTTATTTTTTTTCCTCTTTTCAGTAATACAAATGTCGTAACATGTTTCAAGGTATAACATGATAATAAATCATAGAGAATTTTACAACAATTGCAATAATTCATAGTCAAACAATTAAGCATGCAAGCAAGCAAGAAATCAATCCGTCATCACAATTACTATAAATATATTACCCACCTAATTGATTGTAAGTCCAAAGTCAAGTTTGCTTTCCTCTTGCTTTTGCCTTGGATTTTCTTAGTTTCCTTTAACAACTAAACTTTCATTCAAACTAATATACAAATAGAAAATCCATAAAACTTTAATATCCAGAAGAAAAATGAGCTTAAACTTAATCTTCTCATGGTTTATCTAAGCTAGAATAACTAAGATCTAACTGAAAATCCATGAAAATCAAAAATAGGTTTCTTGTTATTGGTCCTCTCCTTTCTCCCTTCATTTCTAGTCCATGAAACTCCTTTTCTCTAGTTCCTTCTTCTACCAAATCAAGAAGAAAAGATGAAGGTTACCTAAAACTTAGCTGAATCCTCTTCCTTCTTCTTCTTTCTCCTTTTTCTTTCTTTCCTTCTTCCTTTTTCTAATTCATCTTCTCTTTCTCTTCTTCTAGTTCCTTTTGTGTTTTTCTTTCTTTCTTCTTTACTTCTCCAACATGTCTCTCTTCATCTTTCTCATTTCTTTTCTTAGTTATTTAAGACAACTTTTAGTCCTTCTAAGCTTCCCTTCCACATTTAATTTAATGCCTACTTACTCCTTTTATTCTCTTACGCCTATTACACCTTAACATAATTATAACATTTTTATTTAATACATGAAAACACATGTAAATAAATATATTCATGACTAAACTCCAACAGATTCTAATTTAATAAATTCTTCTAAGAAAAAGTTTGGGTCTAACATCCATCCTTTTCTTTTCTTTAGATATTAAACCAATCAAGTCCTTTACATTTGTAAAATAATAGAAGTAAGTGATAAAATAGTAAAAGTCAGTGCTATTAATATTTACAAAATTAGAAAAAAAATTTAGACAAAATAACACTAGCCAATGCTGTTGCCATTATCCTAGATGTTGCAACATTTACGAAATAGCAAAAATAAGTGCTCTTAACATTTTAATTCAACGACTCTCTTTAACATTCCTATATATTTTTTATCTTTTTCTCCTCATCCTTGTATTTGTTTTACCATAACAAAAATAGCTACAAATTATTAAAAGGTAAAACAACTATCAAATTGAATTCAAAATCCATAAGAATTTATGATTTATAAATGCCTATAACCTTTATTGAGTTATTACTCATCTTGTCACTAGTGGTTGATTTTCCTTACCTTAAAAAGTCTTATATCCATATAATTTTGTTATGTCCTTGTTAGAGGTATAATTGATAAGGCATTTACATTCTTCTCCTTAACAATCTTTGGAGGGATTTGATAGATGGTTTAGGTGTGCTAAGTATTACTATTTTTTAACCTAGATATTACCGCAAGTGTACGGGTTGTTTGCGTAGTACCTAAGGTATTAATCCTACGAAGAGGGTAATCTAATCCTAAAATCTAAGGCTTGACTAAATTTAACACTAAATCTAAATAAACAACTAATGTAGAAAATAAATCAACCAAACAATTAATTGCAAAAATTAAACTTCAGAAATATAAACAAGTGGCAAATCACATAACCCAATCCAAATCAACCTAGAAATTACCAAGTGAGAGAAAGGGGGGAATCTAAAATTAATGAAAATCTAACCAATTATTCAATTATTGAATTAATGGGTCTAAACGGTTCTAGGCTGAATTACTCTCTCTCGAGTTATAATTTTTAACCTATTTATAATCCCTAATTTAAATTATGGAATTGCGATCTCTTGATTCATAACTGACCCAAAGCGTAAATTAGTTCTAAAATTGTCTAATAACCTACCAGGAACCTATGTTCAATCTCTCGTTACACGATTATACCGACTCAATTCAATTCTTATCTATCAAATTACCTAACCTTCATTAGCCCAATTTGATTATTTTCACTTAGCTTACCCTCTCAGTTTATTATCAAGCTATTAAGAATAGATTTTGAATCACAATTAACTTAAATAAAAGACAATCAATCTAACTTCATTAATCATCAAGAATAAAATCCTGAAGATGAGTTTAGACATAAATCGACATTCAATAACAACTATTCTCAATGAATATTGCAATTTCATACATCAATAAAATTGAAATAAACAAAAAATACCATCGGAATGGACTCTTAGTGGTAGCGATTGTGGGAAACTACTTGTTCCGAGAAGTATGTCGCGTCAAGCTTTGTCCCTGTGTCTCTCTTCCTTCATCTCTGTCCTCAATCTCTCGATTTCTCTCCAGGATTTTCAGATTTGACTGCTATGATAAGCTCTCTCCTAGACTATTAAAGGCTGCTACATCTGTCTCTTAATGATATATTTATACTTTGGAAGCCCTAGGTTTAATTCAGGGTCTAAGCAATCCAAAAAGTCTTGCAAAAATTGAGTATTTGTATCAGTCCGATGCAAGCTATGATTGTTACCAGCACCTTAACTTCTCTGTCATGGTCGTGGCCCAAAGTGCACGATCATGGCCTGAATGAAAGCTCACTATCACGACCGTGCCAATGTGCACGATCGTGGAAACTCTTCTAATCTTTTTCCTTATTCGCCGTTTACCTTGAAACACCAACAAACATATTAGGGTACCTAAAAAATATAACATTTATGCTAAAAGAATCATACTAATTTATAAAAACAACAAAACTCATAAACTAATATAATTAACACATAAATACACACTTAACACTCAAGTTAACACTAAATACCTAACAATTTAAACCCTAAAACACAATGCAAATCACAACTATAAACATTCCCATACTTAAACGTTTGCCTGTCCTCATGAAAACAAAACTAAGTCATGTTTTTTATTAAGCTGCTTGGTTGAAATGTCATTATAGCCTTTTGATGCAAAGGAACACATTTATGATGCATGTCGATCCGATTACTCAGCTATATCACGTTTTCAACTGGCTACTAGCTCTATTCATAACTCGAAGGTCAACAGAATAGTGATTTATAATACACATATTTTTTTATTGCAATTTATTGCCTACCTAGTTGGTCTAGCTATTCGCTTCCGTGAAAAATACTAGTTAAGCTACTTAAGTTGAAATGCCTTAAATTTTGAATGAATGTAACAATTTAGAGGGGGCTAAACTTACACAAAGTCCTAATTAAGTTGTATATTTATCCAAAGAACCCTAATTCTCTAATTTTGCGAGCTAATGATTATTTACAACCTAATAGACTATGTTCAAAATTAAATGAATTTAAATCAATCTAAGCCATTGACACATTCAAACAATTCGCACAATACAACCTAATAACTATCAAATATTATGCAAAATATAAAAGAGCAAAACAGAGAATCTCGCCCCACATTTGATCAACACATTGTCCTCAATGTGAGAAGGAAATACACATAAACACAGAAGAGGAAAAAAAGATAGAAATTAAAGTAAATAGAAAATAATACACATAAAACAATTGGTTTAAGCATAAATCCTATGGAAAAGGAGGTAGTGATGGTGTCGAAGGCGGCAATTAAACGTTTTGAGACTTCAAATATTGATGGATCTGTCAGATATCCCAGTTTTGGCGTTATTGTGTTTGCCTCATCTCCACAAATGTTCTGTTAGTTTCAAAGATTGCATCCAAAACCTTCTTCCAGCCTAGTTCTTCCTCTTCCTATTCACTGGACTCTTCTGCTTATCGAGGCGACATTGAACTTGAGCTCACCTGACTTTCCCTAATTCTGACATGTGTCTTCTGGCTGATGTCCCTCAGCTCGATGTCATAATGAAGGATTTGAACCCTTCGTAATTGATGGTGGTTTAGGAATTAAGGTAAGTAAACTGTTAGTCCACTCTGATCCACCCCAAAATGTTCTGCAATGGCAAACACTATGTACCCCATTCCTAGATTGTTGCTCTGCTTATGCAAAGCTGCAACAATAGCTTGTAGCACATGTATGGATGTGCATACTGGAATACTGTGGTCTATGTACCATAATGTGAAAAGTTTGTTGGTGGAACACTTGTTGGTTTTTGAATTGTTTAAAACTAGCTAACACTTGAATTTGTATAGCAGCAAGTGTTCATGGGACCTTATAATGTCGTTATGAACATTCTTGGCATGAAAATACTCAATTCCAGTAAGCTCATTCCAGTATTGAGAGGGACGTAAATCATCATATTGATCGACGATGGTGGATGAGTTCTATAGTCAATTCCTTTCTCTCAACCTGAACCATAATTCCTTGGAGTTCTTAAGGTAAGATCTTGATAAACAGGGAATCGGAATAGTATGAGTTGGCCCCACTGTATTCTCTCAGCTAAGTTTTCTACCTACTCTGAAGTTTGCTGTTCAGTTTCTTTTTCCTCATCCCGCAACTTGTTGTCATCCATATGGCTCCTGTCAGGCTAATTGTTTAATGCATGGCATGATTGACTAGAATTTGGAAGGTTGAAATTTCTAGTGAGAGGTGAGAGTGTTTGGATGCTTCAATTTTAGAAAGATAAAGTGAAAATGAAAGTGAAAGTGAAAGTGAAGTTAGAACTGAATATATAGGTGGTAAAAAGGGTAAAATGGTAAATTTTCTTTTAAAGATTTGTGCCCACCTCTTTTTTGTAGGCCACGATCGTGGCTTACTACCATCATTTCTTGATTTGCTTTTTTTGTTTTTTTTCCAGCCTTTTCACTTCCACTACTTAATTCTTTTGTAACCTTTTTTCACCTCTCTTTTCATTTTTGCACAATCATCCATACAATTATGAAATCCTATTCTTTCTCAATTTTATTTGGAAACAAAATAAACTAACTACGGAATGCAGACTTTCTAATAAGGAAAACAATCAAATAAATAAATTCCATGGGTTGCCACCTATGTAGTGCTTTTTCTAACGTCAATAGCTCGACGCTCTATCCTTGGAGACTTAACCAGGATCAATTACAAGCGATTTGCTTCCACCCTTTTTGTTTAACCTCAGTTTTGTAGCTTGTAGGTAAGCTACAAATTGCAAAATAATCAACAGGACAATATGGATAACATTATAGAAACCAAATAAGCTCAATAATGTCCTTTTTTCAAATAAACTATCAATTTAATAGGGAATAACAAAACTCCCTAAATCTTCCATTGAGTCCAACACTTTTTCCTATACGAAGGTGAGATGCTCTCTTTCTTCCTCAATCACCTTTATCTCCTCTACTTCTTCCACTTCACAAAAAGAGACTTTCATCACTTCTTCCAATTTGATGTTTGTTGTCGTTTGTTCTTTATCCTCTTGTTCTTCGTAAGATCTGAACACCTCAATTATCCTAAATTAGTTACTAACTTCAGGAGTCTTAAATGCATCATTCATATTGAATGCATCTTCATCATCATCAATCCAAAAAATAGGGTTCCTTATATGGACATCTACCTAAGATTTTTCAATTTTCACAAGTGGTATATCCAGGACTGGTGGATAATAGGGAGGGTTGGTATTCTTTTCCTCGTACACTTTCATCGCCTCTTAGTCGCCAGTGAGTTGGGGTTTGGCATGGTCTTCTTTTGATTCTTCTAGCTCTACCTCATTCCTAAGTGTGGTAGCCTAGCCTGGCTCTATTGAATTTACTTTCATGCCATAAAGACAATTTTCCACACTCTTCTTACAAAATTCTGTAGGAAGCTAGCCTATTTAAACCTCTAAATTGTGAATAAAAGAGGCATGATCTTCTGTTACTTGCTCAAACTTCTTTTCCAATCTCTTCTGGCTCTTTTCCATATTTGTGAGCTTATCCATGATTTTGTCTAGCTTGGAATGCCATGAACTGGGTTCATGATATTGAACTTCAGTTAGGTCTTGATTTCCTAAAGGAGTCCCTACATTATTGGACCAAAAGACTTTGTGGTGGTTTTGCCACCCCGACGTGTATGGGTTCTAATAACAATAGTTATTTTGCTAACCATACTATAACTTATTGTCATTCTCGAAATTCCTTGCTCCTTATAATATCTATCCTCCCTCATCATTCTTTCCATTTCTTTTTGGCATCTAGCTCTTTAGATGTCACATTTCTCATTCTAAGACGTACTGATGTGTCTCTACTTTACGCTCCAAACTCCTTCTCTAATTTTTTTTAATTTTAATAACACAAATGATAGTGAAAAGCCTTAGACTAAGGAAGTAAGCTAGTAGCCTCCCCCGATAAAGACGCCAAAATTTGATCAATGATTTACGTGTGCTAAGTTTTACTATTTTTAACCTTGATATTACCACAAGCGCACAGGTTGTTCGTATAGTACCTAAGGTATCGATCCCACAAGGAGGGCAATATAATCCTAAAATCTAAGGCTTGACTAAATTTCGCACTAAATCTAAATAAACAGCTAATGCAGAAAATCAATCAATCAAACAATCAATTGCAAAAATTAATATAAACAAGTGGCAAATCACACAACCTAATCCAAATCAATCTAGAAATTACCAAGTGAGAGAAAGGGGGTTTTAATATGAAATTATTGAAAATTTAATCAATTATGTAATTATCAAATTAATGGGTCTAGACAATCCTAGGGTAAATTACTCTCTCTTAAGTTATAATTCTTAGCCTTAATTTAAATTATGGAATTGTGATATATTAATTCACAACTGACCCAAAACCTAGATAAGTTCTAAAATTGTCTAATAACCTATCGAGAACCTATGCTCGATGTTTCATTACACGATTCTATTGGTTTGATTTAATTATTATCTTTCAAATTACCTAAATCTCGTCAGCCCAATTTGATTGTTTTCACTCGACTCACCCTCTCAGTTATTGTCAAGTTATTTAGAACAAATATTGAATCACAATTAACTCAAATAAAAGACTATAAATCAAACTTTAATAATCATTAAGAATAAAATCCCGAAGGTGAGTTTAGACATAAATCGACATTCAACGACAACTATTCTCAAGGAATATCACAAATTTATACATCAATAAAATTGAAATAAATAGAAAATACTATTGGAACGGACTCCTGGATGTAACGACTGCAAGAAACCACCTGTTCTAGGAAGTACATCACGTCAAGCTTCATCTCCGTGTCTCTCTTCCTTCATCTCCTTCCTCAATCTCTCAATTTCTCTCTAGGATTTTCGGAATTGGCTGCTGTGAAAAGCTCTCTCCCTGACTCTCAAAGGATGCTGCATCTATTTTTTAATTATATATTTATACTTTGGAAGCCTTAGGCATAATTCGAGGTTGAAATGTTCCAAAAATTCTTGCAAAAATTGAGTTTTTATATCAGTCCGATTAAGGTCACGATCATGGCCTTGTCTGCCACATTCATGGCCAGTGCCTAAACCTCTCTGTCATGATCGTGGCCTAAAGTGCATGATCATGGCCTAAATGAAAGCTCTCTGTCACGATTATGCCTAATGTGCATGAACATGGCCTGGCTGCTGCTGGTTTGTCCCTTTCTGTCACAATCGTGGCCTGTTGTGCCATGATTGTGGACTATGTCGTTAACGTGAAACTCTTTAATTCTTCTTCGTTCTTTGTTATTTACCTTAGAACACTAACAAACACATCAAGGTACCTTAAGAATATAACATTTAAGCTTAAAGACTCATACTAACCCATAAAAACAACTAAACTTATAAATCCATAAAAACAACTAAACTCATAAACTAACACAATTAACACATAAATACACATTTAGCACTTAAACTAACACTAAATACCTAACTATTTAAACCCTAAAACACAATGCAAATCACAACTATCAGGATTCTCCTTCTCCTCCTTTCTTCTATTCTTTTTTAGTCTTCTTAACATTTTTATAAATTGAGGCGGTAACGGTGGTTTATGTTTGATTTTAAGCCAAAATTTCTCTCATTAAACTGGGACCATCATATTATAATAAGCTTGTAGACAATTTTCCTTCATTAACCAATTCGATACATTTTTTCTAAGTTAGTTTTTGGTGTAATCAGTGGAAGTAAAGTTGTATGGACATAAGATTCCTAACACATCCTAACTTCTATAACTACATATCAAATGTTGAAAGTTTAAAATATGTTCAAATCTTTTATGTATTACTTTAAATCCACCATAATCATTATTCTCAAGTTCAATACTTAATTCCTCATTAACTCTCATTTTGCAGTTTATTCTTAGACCAATGTCATCTCTCCACTTAAATTTTATATTTCTACTCTTAACCAATCTCTTTATCATGTGCACTATAGTTTCTTCAACCATTATGATGATAGTCTTTGTTCGAGCTTCTATAATACTCCCATTAAACATTTTACAATGATTATTATCCATAACATCATACGTGAATAAATTATTGAAATATTCTTTAGTCACTTTTCCTTTGTAATTTTTATTAAATTCCTATGAACATCTTCCAATTCATCTTCTAACATCATTAAATATAAAAAAAATAAAATCAAGTTCATTAGATGACTTATAATGTTGACATAATAATCTTTCTATATTATCCCTTCTATCCAACTGACAAATATACCTCTTGCATAAAACAAGACTTCAACCCTAGGGTGCTACTTACTAAGTTCCTCCTAAGATCCTATGCAACATTCAATAAACAGACATTACTAAATAACTAACATAAGCAAATTTATGCTATAAAAGAAAATGAAGATTGAGCTAAACCTTTTTGAATAAAAAATTACCACCCATCTAACTTTATATTTTATATATGAGTTTTTATTCAATAACTCTAAAAAAAGCTCTAAATGTCTATTGTTTTAATATAAACCAAAGCCTATGCCATAAGGAATATTTAATTATTTTGATCTTTTCCTATTGCTCTCACCTTTTTATAATTCTTTTAAAAGAGAAACCATTTACTCCTGTTGACCTTCAATAACTAGCTGATAACCCCTTCATACATTATTCAAAACACATATACATTTTATTGAATAATGGCTTGAAATGATCTCCAAGTGATGTCATTTTAATAACTAATTTAGCTCTACTACTAAGATTTGACCTTAATAATTCTTAATTATAATCCCACATCTTTCCATTTTTTACTCTTACTACTCTTTGCATTTCCTCTATCACAAACTTCTTATCATACTTGACATTGACTTTCAAATGTTTCTTAACAAACTTCTTTGAGTCTATTAAGTTCAATATAGTGAGTTTAGGGAGGTTATCAAAGTAATTTTTAGTAAGCCACTCTATACAAACACTTTCATTATATAAAGCAAGAATACATAAGTGCTTCTACCTAGAAACTCCAACATATATACAAATATATGAGTAGGTAGTACATAATATCAATTATTCCTAAATAATCACTGCAATAACCAAACAAATTGAAAATACTTACCTGAAGACTATTTAAATATCTCACAAAGTTGGTTGAAATGTACCATTTACAACTCCTATTTATAGATTGTACATTTCTCACAAATTGTTTAGTCCTATTAAAAATAAACCACCTTCTTTTATCAACAATAAGTTTAGGAAGTGCTTCTTTGAATTGGTTAAAATCTTCAAACAAACTCAATCTCAATCTTTCCCTTATAAGAGTTGAATGTATAAAATTTTGATTTATGCCTTAGCCCCTTATTAACATTAGAACTACCTTGTTCTTTAAAACTAGAAATGTAATCTAAGTCAAAGTAAGATGTCATATTTTCATATTGTACACCATTCCCATCACTATTATTTTTATCATTTGCTGTTTTTTCCTAACAATTTTCCCATTTTTCTATTATATATTGTAGATATTGTTTTTGGATTTTCCACCAGTTTTCCCCTTTTGAAAAAACATCTAATTCCCTAAATAATTCAAACTCTTGATTATCTAAAACTCAATCAAACTCCTTTTTTATGCTAATATCAATAAATACATTCTCTTTTTGTTCAATTGGATCAATGTCATTACTATTTACAACCACAGCTTTTTGTTGAGTTACATCTTCATTCTTAAATTATACAATAGTGGACTAATTAACATTTATAGGGGCATAATATGCAATCCTAATAATAACCTCAGCATTAATAACATCTTTAGGCCATTCAAATTTTGGTCTAAATGTGGCAACTTAGATCTATAATCAATATAGTTCTCTACCAACTTATGTTTTGTAATAAGCTTACATGTCTCTGTCACAGGATTGTTACTCTTTCGCATCTCCATTAACCCATCTTATAGACTACAACCTGACAATTTATAAAAGAACTTATTTCCTTTGGATCCTCTAATATCTTCCATGAGCATCCTCTTAAGGTCCAAATAACAAAACTTATCAATTTCAATGTCCATATCCAACATCTCCATCCATATAATCCACATATTTCTTACAGACAAACTTAGGTATAACCAACTTTAAAGTGCCCAACCTTTTGGGATTCTTTTCAATCCAATGCCTAAGCTTTTAAAATTTTCAATTAAGTGAATAACCTTTTAAAACCTTAATAATTCAATTTAAAACTTTAGTTCTATTAGCAATTTATTGATATGGCTAATGGAATCTTTGTAGTTTATAATATGTTGATGTACAACTAGAAAAATAGTGGCTATGGTTAGACTAGAGTAGAAAAAATTTTCAAGTGAATTTTTTTATATGATGAAAAAAAAAGATTTAGTTTGTCAAGTCAAAAATTACTAACAGAACTAACGTTTTGAACTAAACTATTAACGTTTTAAAAGTTGGTAACTAAATTACAAATTTAAAAGCTTAGACACTAGATTGAAAAAATTCTAAAAGGTTGGCCATTTTAGGATTGGTTATCCCACAAACTTAGTACTATAAAATATAGTTAATTTCCCATCCCCGAACCATCTATCTCTATTTATATAAATACAAATATCAACATTACATTAAGCATAAAGGCATTAAATAGGAGACAAACATTTCATTAATGAGACACAAATTTAAGAACTATATATATATATATATATTGCTTTTGAGGAAGATATTTATATAAAAGGGAGGATAATTGATTTTCAAATCACTCAAAATTAAAGAAATAAAGCATACAAACAAAAGCCGCAAAAGTTGAAATACATGTTATAAACATCACTATACAAACAACTTTCAAATTTCCTGATTGTTAAACAAAAAATCTAATTAGTATGCAAATTCCCTATAAAATGAAAATGGACATTGAATTATTATGAATTGAAAAATATATTTAAAGAAGAGCTCAAACAATATGTAATAAAGAGATCAAACAACATGCTTTATCCAAATAAGGATAAATTTATAAAAAAAATAAGGTGATTTTTTACATAGCTATCTATAGTCTCTTAAATTGTCATCAAATAACTAATTGATTAACTTGGGATTGATTTTCTATGGTATTGTTATTGGATGGTAGCAAGGAAAAGAAAGACAAGTCACTGAATCAAAATCTCTCAAGTTAGTTGATATTTATTAGAAAATGTAGCTGTTTTAGAATTTTTAAGTGGAAAAGTTGTAATTAGATAGTAATCTTGCTATAAGAATGGTCTAAATGAGATGATATTCATCTAAATAATTATTATCAATTGTGGGAATTTTGAGTAATTTCTTTTATGGTAAAGGTGACTATGAAGTATATTTATAAGAAAGTGAAGATACAAAATGGGCTCAACGCTAACAAAATTCATATGAATCATTAGGAGATTTAAATGTCTTATACTATCTTAAAAAGCTATTAATACGATGCTCTTATGATAACACCATAATAGCGAAATCATATAACTCCAAAAAAAACTCACTCAAAAACATCACAAATTAAAAGCAACAATATCTCATAAACCAAAGAAGTATTTTTGAAGCAAAAAATCATTTTACCCTTAGCAAATAAAAGATTTGATGGTTTGTAGACTCCTTTTACTCTTAAAAAAGCTTTGATTTTTTTAGTAAAAGACTACTCTTAAAAGCAAGGTAGTTTTTGATTTTTTTTCGCATTCATATTTAAATTTAAACAAACCGGAAAAGGAAAATTTAGGTTACTTCCATATTGTTTAAGGTTTTAGATGTTAATTTTTATTAGGACCATATATGGATAAACAAACATGATTAAAATATTCTTAATTGTTTTATTTTCAAGATCACTGCTATGAATGCATAGCACGTTTTAGGACATTTTTCTTAAATGAAGATGAAAATTACTTTCTTCTAAATCACAAAATTGATTAATTTCTTTACTACTTTGAATCTAACTACTAAACTAACCTATATTTTTTATTAGGAAAAAGGTATGATTTGCCCCTTGGTGTTTCAAAAAGTGTCTAGGTTGTCCATAAATGTTATATATGGTACTAATTGATACCTTATGTTATCTATAGTACCAATTGATACCTTACATTTATAAAATAAAACAATTAACACCCTAAAGCATCATTTTATTAGGTTTTTAATTAGACTTGGCTACCCCACTTGCCAAATCAGCCAACATACCATTTGGTATTTGAGTAAACTAAATAAACTCAATCTATGGATCCTCTTTCTTCCCAAAATGTTCGATTTCATTGAATAATTGACCACTAATATTAGAAATCCTCTTTCTTCCGCTAATCTGCTCATTTTATCAAATTATTAGCTAATAAAATTCCCTCCATCTTTAAGCCTTAAAACATATTTGAAACCTTAATATTCTTAAGTAGAATTGTAGATACCTTAGAGGAATTAGAGATGGGTTGTCAGAATAAGTTGGGCAATCCCATCTTTAGCCTATTTTCCTATTTTTCTTGTTCTTTCCTATAAATTAAGTATTGTGTGTTTGTGTGTGTGTGTGTGCGTGTGTGTGTGTGTGTAAGGTCTCCTACTATTGTAAGTAGACAAGAAGATAGTAAAGGGACGTGGTCCTTATATAGTACCTCATGTTTTAGAATATAAATTTAAGGTTAATAGTCAATAATGTTTTGTTTTATCCATTATCTTTTAGACTAACAAAGACACGTACATGTTTAATAACTATAGAGAGAGGAGAAATATCATTTAGGTTTACCCATAAAATTATGAATAATGGTTAATTGAGTTAGGAATTCCATAAAGAAATAAATTTTTACCACATAGTAGAATTTTTTTTCTTGTGAAATATATTTTCTCAATTTGTATAACTAAACTTTTTAGGACCATTTCTCCTAGATTTACCAATATACTGGGTACTTATTATCATGTCTTAAAGCTTTTATTTTAAAAGAAGAGAAGCAACTTTGTAATTTGTTCATCTATGTTGTTCTTGAATGTCAAATTATCATAAGCCATTAGTAATGACATTACATTTTTTGAGTTGTGATCAAATATTATTGATATATTTACTAGTTATGATGCTTTGTTAAGTTGAATAGGTTCTCTTTATACTTGAAAGAGGAAACTATGCTAAAGTAGCTTGTAATATGTGCTTTCTAAGGCTTTAGTTCATTAATTTTTAGCATCCAAAATTGCAGTTTCTTAATTTTGTATAGTTAAACTTTTTATGACCATTTCACTGAGACTTATTAAAATAATAGGTACTTGTTATCCTATTTTAAATCTTTTATTTCATACGAATATAAGCATCTTTGTAATTTGTTATCTTGGTGCTTTTGATTGTTATATTATTATAAGCCATTCTTAATGGCATGACATTTATTATGTTGTGATTCAATATTATTGAAGTCATTCTTTACTAAGATGCTTTGTAAGATAAATGGGATTTCTTTATGTGAAGAGAAAAAGTATGTTACTACAACTATTAATACGTACCAAGACTTAAGTTCATTAATTTTCAGTGTCTAAATTTTAGCTCATGATATAAATTTGACATTTTAAAGATCAAACTATACTTTAGAAGAAAATGATTGTATGGTGAAATACTAAAATCTTAGGTTGAATATATCCTACTTAAACTATAATGAGTGTCATTACATATTGGATTATACTTTTCTTCTTTTAGCTTGTGAGATATTGCCCAGGCTCTTTTAATCAATATGACATTGGAAATGGGTAATTTGTATAACATATTATTATTTTTGCTAATCGTTATACACTCCAATTTGACTTTTTCAAAAATTTTAATTTGACCATATTTTCATTATTTAAGACATCATCAATGATTGAATCAGGATTGTAGAAAATATCTACATCATTGTCCCTGTTGACCGTAGTGTCATTTTACTTATAAATGTCAAAAAAATAATCTTCACTACGTGTCTCCCTATGAAGATAAGTGAGAGAAAAAAATTTATCTTTAAAAAAGTGGATATCCATGGAAATTAAAAAAAACCTTTTGTTATGGGGTGTTAGTACATGAGCTTTGATGAATAACAACTTTTTTCAACCAAAAAACAATCCTTAAAACCTTATTGAATTATTCTTTTCCATTATCACTTCTAAGAACTTGAATTCTAGTTTAAAACTATGCTTGGATCATGTTATAAAATTTTGGAACCTCCCTTTCAACATTTGACTTCTTAAGTAAAAATAATCTAGTATTTCTGGTGTGGCCATTAATAAAAGTTATGAACCATCTCTTTTCCGGTTATTGTCTTTATTCTTAAAGGTCCCCAAATATCCCTATGGATTACAACAAAGGGTTTTTGTAAGGTTCTACTAGGAAAGATGTTCGATGATGTTTTGCAATTTGACAAATTTCTCATTGAAATGAAGATAGATTTTTATTTGTGTTCAAAAAAAGTCTCATATAATGAAAATTAGATGTCTAAATCTAAAATTCCATAACATAATTTTATTCTCAATAAGTATTGAAATAAATAAGAGTTCACATTAATGATTTTATTATGGACTATATTGGTTTCTTTAAATATATTTCAAGAATATTGTTTGATCAATATAATTTTGAATATTTTTTTATCAATATAATTTTTAAACATCTATTATTTTTTCATATTATGAACTATTTTATTTTTACTTATTTATATAGGATGGAAGTAGATAGAAAGGTTAGTATAAGGTTATTTGATATTGGGCATTTTACTTAGGAAGGTGCACTGAAGTATTTAGGAAGGCACATGAAAATTTTGACAATATTGACTTAGATTATATGAGTTTATGAAAGGTATGTGAAATGGGTGCTATATAAATATTGTTAATATATGGTATTTAATTCTTGAGAGTGGGTTAGATGATGGTCTAAGGATGTTGGAAACTAATTAAAGTGCATTATATTTAATTAAATTAATATAGGTGCATGTTATAGTTAATGTTTATTTGGAACTTGACAAACCAACACCATCCATACATATGTTAATATGGTATGATAACTGATATGAAAATGGAGTTTCTATTGATTTAGAAGTTGATAGTGGTCTTAACGTTGATTTAGGAGGTGATTTAAGAGACGTGGTGTTGATTTAGGAGATATTGGTGTTAGTTTATAAGGTGATACTACTATTGGTGTAGATGTTGACGATAATGTTGACTTATGAGGTGATTTAGGAGATGTTAGTATTGATTTAGGAGGTGATACTACTGTTTTTATTGATGGCGATAGTAGTTTTGATTTGGGAGGTGAAATGGGAGATGTTGATGTTAACGGTGGTGGTGGAGGTGGCAGTGGTGGTGATGGAGATAATTCGGGTGCTAATCCGTAAAATATGGGCTAATAAAATTTAGATGATTTTAACTCAAATTTCAATATTAGTTTTACTCCTTAGATTCTGGGAGTTTCTCGACTAGTGATGAGTATCCCAATGCTAAAGAACTAGATGTATCTTTGAAGTGATAGTTAAATTAATAAACATGTTTTTAGAGTTATTATAACTGAATAGTTATTGGAGATGGTATTTGTTAATGTAAAACACTTCAAGGAGACAATTATTGATTATGTAGCTACAACAAGTTTTGACTTGCAATTAAAAAAGAATAAAGTCAAAAGGATTAGATATTCTTATACCTAAGCTATCCATTTAAGCTATATGCTTAATTTCATAAAAGGGATAATTTCTTCAAGCTCGAAACTTATAAGCCAGATCATATATGCAATCCAAACAATAAGCCAAAATTAGTAACATCTAATTTCATAAGTAATTTCAAAGAAACAAATTCTAGATAATCTGAGCATCAAAATAAAATAAATAGAATGCAAGTAGAGTCAATTAATTATAGTATGTGTGAGTATGTAAAGAGAAAGGTTCTTAGAGCAAATTCAAAAGAGAATCATAATAAATATGGAAAGCTTTATGGTTATATTTCTAAGTTGAAGGAAAATAATCTAAGTTTTATAATCAAGCTTCATCATAAAAGGTTTAAAGATAAGTTGGTGTTTAAGAGGGTATATGTGTGTTTTAATGTTATTAAAATATGTGAAAAAATTGCAACCTATAATCAATATGGATCATTTTTTTAAAAGAAAAAGTACGAGAGACAACTTTTAAGTGTCATAGGAATTAATGGTAGTTATGGCATGTATTCCATTGTATGGTAGTTATTAAGGTGAAGAATACTAAGAATTAGACATGGTTTATTAAGTAGTTCATATTGACTCAGAGCTTGCAGATGGTGAAGAAATCACAATAATATTAGATATGTAAAAGGTCTCTTATCCATCTAAAAAAAATTTATACACACATTTGAATCTATAAACTCTTCTAACTTGTTTTTAATTCATCATCATGTTGGAGATTATTAGGACTATGTTAATGAAAAGGCAATATTAAACATAAACTACAAGATGGAAGGGAGATATAACACTTGAAGTGATGAAAAAATTGAATAAAATAAAATGGAGAGTAATTTAGAATGGAGAAGGGAAATATGAAGTGAATAATGGAGATGATACATATGTTATCCAATTAGGAAGTTTTTAGTCATCAAAGAACCAACCTTTCAGTCTTTCCCAGGTCAAAGAAACTAAAAAATATGTAACTTAACGATGATGACAGCTAAAATAGCGACATGACATAGCAAAGAGCTATCTTGGAAACGACATAGGAAAGATATGTTCCAGCAATTTCTGTGAAAGAAGGAATTATTACCAAAATCTATAACAAGTAATAACATGAAGCATATTTAGATCATTGTTGTAATAAAGTGAGATTCATAGAAGTTTATTGGTTAAAAATTCTAGCCACCAAACACTGATGAAGAGATTTATCCACTATTAGAAAGAGTCATGCCTAGTTGGCCTAAGAAGAATAAACGAAAAGATGAAGATGAACTAAAGAAATTTAAGGTTCCTCATAGGCTATCACAAAATGGATCATTTTATTTATTTGATAATATTTCAAATTTGGTCACAACAAGAGAAGCTGTAAAAGGCACTAAGAACAATTCTCTTCCTTCAAGTCAAGTGAGGGCTAAGATTAGATTAACTTTAATATGTAATTTATTATATGTATTTATTCATTAATATCTTATTAATGTTATTTGATTATTGGACAATCAACTATACCTAATGAAGATCCAATAATAATAATAATTTTTTCACAATCCTATATATCAATTTTCAGTAGATGACCTTATAAAGTGAGTAGAGCTAAGGTTAGTTTAGCACTAATATATGTTTACCATATATGGCTATTGTTTTATGTGTTTTTTGATACAATCATCTATATAAACTCCAACATTTTAGATAAAGAGAACATTTGGTCAATGTCTCCAAATACTTCCCAACTATCATTCTAACTAAGAGGATTGAGGAGAAAGAGTACCATAAGTATCACATCACGCTAATTGCAAAAGCAAGTTTCAAAATGCCAAATTGTTAGAAATTCAAGCTAACAAACAACTAATACTCAAACTAAAAGTCAACAGAGTGTGGATGAAAAGGAGTTATGCTCTGTTTGGTTTGTAACAAATTGTGGTTGGATCCATAATCTTTTTGGTGGTTAATTTTCAAATGAAACTAATTCTTATTAGATCCTTTATATATATTTTTGTATATAATGGAACATATTCTAGTTATATCCATATTCTTTTATGTATAATGTTGGCTAAAGATTGCGTGTTATTAATTTCAATGACTTTAATATCTTTTTTCTTTTTTATTAAATAGAATGTAGGAGAATGTACTTGGAAATGATCCTTCAACAACCATTCCATACTTATCTTTAATGGATTACATTATTTCCCATTTACATGATGTATTATGGAATTTTAAGTATTAAGTTCCTTTATTGAGTGTTGAATATGTTCATGTGAATAAGCACTATTATTGTAACACATCTAATATCCTTTTAGATAGGAAAAATGATCTCTTAGCTTTTAGGTATATGAATCTCATAATGTTCATATTCGTGGACTCAAAATGGAACTTTACATGTTGTCTGAAAGATTAAAAGGAAAAAAGAGCTAATTATGGTTAAACTTTTTTTTTTCTAGTGTCAAGTACAATATCCATATTACAAGCAAGTACTTCTCATATAATATGCCTCCAATATCATATCATACATAAACACTTCTCACATCATCCCCATGATTTTAGTAATGAACAAATATGAAAACAATAAATACCAATGTTAAAACAATATTAGGATATGTTATAAATATCTTCTTCAGGTCTTTGTTCTCAATTATAGTAAGATTAAGTTCACACTACATTTTCCTTTTCTTTTTTTTGTCCTAACTCCATTAACTTTTTCCTCCTTTTTTAGTTTTCTATCATCTCTCTTACACATCTCGCATTCAATTGTTCTATTATAGTTTATAGCTAATTATTTCTTTAAGTTAGCATTTTTATTCATCAATCCATGAATAATATAAATAACCCTATTTTTTAGGGGCTCATCATACCGACAAAAGGACTTATAACTCCTAGCCTTCTAATCATCATCAAAACAAACATTCATTGACTTATATATTCAATTTATATTCCTATACTAACAAAGTAACAAATATTTCAACTAATTGGATATTTTGGGTACCCATAAGACCTATATTTAAGATTTTTTCACTTTATAAAGACCTTATACATGCATTAAATTTGTACAATATTGAACATTAGTCAAAGAATTATTATTAGTTGACCTAGAATATGATGCATTTAATCTTGATTACTGCATTTTTAATATGGGTGGCAATGTAACCTATCAACAATAATCTTAAATTCTTACAAGAAACATAACCATCAATTAATAATATGGGAACAAATATCAAACAACAAGAATTACCATTAAATTTGTAAGAAACATTACCATCAATCAACAAAGCATTAGTGCACAAGAAAAGAATTATTATTACTTAAAGATCAATACTCAAAATTCTTATTAGAAGCAATACACAAATAAAGTAAACTACACTCATTAATACACACACAAAGCAAATTTTTAGATCTATCCACATTAGGAGTGGATTAAGCAAAAAGTAAAATAAGGAGATCATAAATAAGGGAGAAATAACAACGAAGTTTACGCAAACCTGAAAAGTGTAGGCAAGAATTAAAAAAAACATGAAAAAAGTGTGATCTCCATACTCCAACGCCTTTAAGGTACCTGCAATTCCAAAAAAATAATGTTTAGGGTTCAAATAAAATTTATGGATTAAAGATAGAGAAAATTTTATAAGTCAATTAGTTTACAAAGTGAGAAAAACATTGTAGACAAGATTACGCTTCAATGAAATCAAAGATTAAGGGAAGAAAGGGCGTTCAAAGATTAAGTTTATTTAATTTACTTAAAATTGTTAATTTTTAACAAATAAATATCTTTTTATTTTTAAAATTAAAAAGTAAAATTTTACAAAAAAACTATAGAAATTGTTAGTTGCCACACGGCATGTTGGCTAATTTTATAGGCCATATATCCCTTTATAGTGGGGCTATCATATTTAACTAATATAAATTAGGCAGAGTGGCACTTTAGGATGCTAATTGTTCTATTTTATAAATATTGAATGGTGAATTGACATCATAAATAATAGTGTAGCCTAATTGAAACATTTTGTGAAACATTAGAAGGTAAATCATATCTTCCAATTTTTTATTATAACGATTAAGAAGTAAATTAAGTTTGTATATTCAAAACGTTCTCTAATTTAGAAGAGGGATTACAATATCTTTTTCCAAGTAATTTCAATGTTGATGAAGTGGTTTCAGCTTTGAGTCAAAGCACATTGTCATTAAATTCTTCTTATAGTGTGACAATTTAAGTTGTTATTTGCCTGTTGACTTGGGAAAAAGTTGTTCTGAATACCCTAATAAATTCTTTGGTTCATTATCATATTAGGAAATAATGACACATGCTTACAATATAGGACAAGGATTTATCGTCATGTAACAACTACTCTCTTGTTAATATGGGAAGCTATAGAACCTTAACAATAGTTTCTCTCATTCCCTTATTTCTAATCCTTTCTTTCTCATTGGAGGTGATGATGATGTCTGCTGAAGCAATTAGGCCTAACCCTCTCCCCTCCCTATTCAACTATAGAGGTAGAGATTTAGTCTCTTTCATATAAATTCTTATTGTTGGTCGGAGTTGTTACACATGCCCTCTATGTTTGGGATCCATACAGATAGGAGTAACCGATCTGTTAACTCCTTGTTCAAGTAGCTGTTCATTTTAAAGATCCACTATCAGCATGACTACTGAAAATTAAATAAAATTACTTAAGCAAAGCTCTTAAAGATGTACAAGTTTTTTTAAAAAATAGAAGAACATGTATGTAACACCCACATACCCCCTGGAAGGCTATATAGATTCTATGTACAACCTAACCAAAATAATGCAAAACATATCAAACAATCACTTACATGCATTTTTTAAAACACAAGCATTCATAAATTACAGATCATTAGATATTAATTTATAACATAACATATCTTACACATTGTGCTTATCATAATAGAAGCCATAAATTCAAAAGCCAGCTTGACATCAAAATAGATTATATTACATTCAATTAATATAACTCAAATATACATCCCATTAAAACAAAGCACATCCTTCTTTGGCCAGTGCGGTTGTCTTTGTCCTGTCTTCATACCCTTCTATTTGAACCTACACAGAGGCAAAACCATCGTGCTAAGCATAAAACTTAGTGGTGAATAACTAAATAAGATATGATTTTGATGATTGTTTCTAATAGTCATCTAACATTCACATATACAAAATCAAATCACATTTCAAACAATCTTTAATTATGCATATAAAAGCACAGCCCAAACAATATGCATCTCAGAGTAGAATATGCCAAATCAAAACAAAATATATTTACTTCAGAGAAAAACTTACAAATATCAAAACAGAATATCAAAATTACAAAACTAAACTTTTATAGTATCAGAACAGAACTTATTTGTATCAAAGTAGTATTTGATTTCAGAATATAATTTAGTTATTTCATAACAGAGCTTGCTTATATCAAAACTGAGCATGTAACAAAATAGAAAACAAATTAGCTTGCTAATCAAGGATAATCCTTTTTATAGAAGTGAGTAATGGGATCATAACAAAAGATACCATGCTTTGTATCTAAAACAAAAGACACAGAAGTGTCTAAAATCATAAGATACCAGAGTATTTGGTATAGAAGACACCTTAGTGTCTGGTTACAGTAGACACCTTAGTGTCTAATCATAGAAGAAACTGTTAACCTTTCTAGGCATGGCCTATTTACCCACGACTAGGACTTAGCATTATTAAAACAAACCATTTTAGATTTCAAAATTTTATGCAAAAGATGAAGAACAACTTATGTCTTTATTCTATTTTGCTCCTATTGAACTTATTCATTGACATTTGATCAAACATAACATACCTTATAAATACAAATATGTGCAATTATGCATCAATAGAAATGTTGAATCATCTCACATTATGTATATGCACACAATTAGAAAGCACTTCCAATATAACCCCAACTATCAAACTCCTCGAACAACTAATGGTCCAGTATTGCCACAATATTATCGTAGAAATTCCCAATTCATAAACATCCATATTCAATTTGTAATACATAAGCCTAAGGAACTCATTCATTCATGATCACACCAAGCAATTCAACATTGTATTCATCATTATTAAACCATACATCCTTCATATTATCATCTCCATTAATAACGCATACTTAAACTAACTATTACTCAATTACTTCGGATACAAGTTTAATTTCAAACACACCTTTAACAAGTCAATTTAAGTCCTATTGTACCAAATAAATTAACTAAACCTTATATAGTTCATCAATTGCACAAAACCCCACTTTTTTTCACCTTCCTAATCATTTCACACAATTATGAGATAAGTGACCTGAAACCTTCAAATAACTATTTTCATAGGACATGTTTTTGAATAAGTTTTCTATGGCTATTATGACCTAGAGAATGACCTTTTTAGACATAATGTTCTTCTAAAAATATGTTCCTCTATGTCTTAAGTTTCAAACTAAAGAAAAATCATTCAATTTAGTTCATTATTCCATGAGTTATACCTAAAATAGTACATACTATTCTCAACCGTGGATAGCAACCAGAACACAACTTCAAGCTAAATTTAAAAACCTTTAGTGATAAAAATAAAATTCTATTACTGGAAGTTGTAGATAAATGTATCTAGTTTCATCTGAATTTAAAATCATCCCATTTTGACGTCTACAGGTCAAGATATGGCTGAACTACCGAAGTCTATTTAGTGGTAAACCTATAATTATCATATAACCATCATTTTACCATCATTCAATTCTCATCATCTTAACACATATTCATGCTAATTCAAATCTCATAACACTTGTATTAATACATACTATCAAGTTCAAAATTCCCTTACATGTTCAACTTCGAATTCCAACTCCAACAAACAAGCCAATCTAACCTTCTAAGTAAGCAAACACAATTCCAAAATCAAGGTGACCAAGAAGATAGTAGCATAGAAGATCATATACTTTACTTCCTTGATGAAATATCTTGTAAGAATTTTTCTTGATGAAATATCTTGCAAGAATTCTAAGTAAAATTGAAGCAAAATTTAGAGTTCAAAGAGGGTGCAGGGTTTCGGTGGTGATGCTTCAATGAAGGTCGTAGAAATTTCTAGTAAGACACCTAAGTTACTTGGTGTCCTAATCATAGAGGAGCACTTGTCACCAAAGCATTGGTCACACAGGTCCCCCCTTTTAAGCTGCCATAAGTCACACACATCTATTAAGCCATGTGTTACTTAATGAATGCTGCCATCTTTCATTAAATGATTAGGTCACATGTCACTCCAAGATTGGTCTACTTGTTACTCAACTAATGATGCCAAATGTCACTATCTTATTGGTTTAATCATTCTAATTTTCATGTACCAACTTAACTTATCTCTTGAACATTTTTCCTAGTCCAAATGTACATTTAAGTACCTCAATTCTCTAATAGCTTTAATTAATTCCAATTCACTCATTATGGTCCATCAATACCAAAATTCAAGTCACGTGCCTTTCACTTTCAGATCATAGCACAATTTAACTCATATCATACATATACTTTCATAACTATGTAACATTTCTTCTAGGGTATATTTTAGGACTTTACAGTGTATAATATAAAAGAAAATGTAACACTGAAGTTGTTTTATTTTATATTGTGAATAATGAAATCAGTTGCCTTATATAGACAAAATACAAAAAACTCAACAACTGTTAAATGGAGATTTCAACTAATAAATCTAATTTACAAAATAAAATAAAAAATAGAGACTTGTTCAAAAGGAATTTTGAAAACTATACAATTTGGAATTAATTCTCAACATTCCCCCTCCCCTTAATTCAAAATTGAAAAAATAAAACTTTAACTAGCATGGAACACATCTCTTTATAATTCTTCTTTTTAGAGCACTTCTCTCCATTCTTCTCAATAGAGCATTTCTCTCTATTTTTCAACATGAGCACTTCTCTGATCACTTATCTCTATAGAGCACTTCTCTTTATGATGTGTCTTGGTGCACTTTTCACCAACTAGAAGAGGTTATCTTCTTCAATCACTTGTATTATATTTGCTTGTTCTTCATTGTTAAACTTGTAATCCATTTTTCAAATATCCAAATTGTTTACACCTAAAGCATCGAGACTTCCCTTTATGCCAGCAATCTTCCTTTTAATGACTAGACTTTTTATAATGGCCACATTGAGGAATGTTTCCTTTCTTCTTTGATGATGGAACCTTTACTAGATACGCTCTCTATTATCTTTTCACTTTCTTGCAATATTATCAATCATCTTAAAATAAATAATAATTTTTCTTAACCATGACATGTATATTGTAGCTTCAAGTCAATCTATAAATTTTGCTCTTATAATAAATTGCTTAGTGTCTTTCTATTAGATTGTAACTCGCAAAAAAAATATTCAAGTGTAGCCTTTTTAATTGTCTTTGTACCGTGCAAAATTCGAATGTGAGTAGTTTATCATCTTTAAGTTATCAAAATGTCTATATTTAACCTATAGTTCTTAATTCCTTATAGATAACTTATAACTTTCTTAGCATCAATCAAATTCTTAAGTAGTGGGTTACTTTGATAACTCACCAACATTCCTTCTATATGTGCAATATCTTATAGACATAAACATACATTAAGTTACCAATTACAAATGTATAGTCCTTTATTACTTCGTTTCCTAATATATTCTTTAGACATTAATCTTGAGTGAATTTGTCTCCTTTAACATTAGGTACTATTGATGATGAAAATTTTCCTCTTTAAAAACCTTTTCAATGTAAGCTTTCAAAGACAATCCAAATATTCTATTAAACTTATCTTTATTAATCATTAATAAACAACATAAAAGGATTCATATATACTTTTATTTTAATTTTTTAAGAGAGAAATTCCTTAACCATGTATAACAAAACCCAATCAGTTAGTTGCAAGTATGATATAATTCTATGAATAAGACAAAAAATACATATTTGCTTCTAATAAGTTTAAGATATATGCATTGATTTAACAATATTTTTCTTATAAATATAAAATGATAACATTATGACATTTCATATACCAATATTGTGAAGCTTATTTTAGTCCATATATAGAATTTTTGGCTTCTAAACTAAATGATTTCCTTTATTAGAAGCAAACCCTCAAGGTACGACATATATACATTCCCTTTAAGATATCCATTAAAAATGGTAGTTTTAACATTCATTTAATGTTTAATTTTTTATGGCTTTTCTCCATCTTCTCTCTACCCTTCTCTCCAAATCGAGACATGGAATGTTTTTTTTATGATTTCTTCTCTGCATCTACTCACTTGCTTTCTTCTTTACACTTTATCTTGACTTCTACCATGTTCTTATTGTTCTTCCTTGCCTTTTCTTTGTAACTCCCTCTCGGTCTAAACCAAGTTTTGATTTTTTTTGAAAGCTCATACAATCTCTATAAGCTTGACTCTTGACAGTTAACCATTAATGGAAAAATGTCAACTAAGGCTATCAGTCCTGTCCCTGACCTTCAAAATGCAATTGAGGAGTGCCCTCCTCTTTTTGCACCTCTTATACCCTCTTAGCTGTTGAAAAGCCAACCTGGAGTCATGTTGTAGGAGACCCAAACTCTCAGTGGATTAAATTTTATAGCTAATGTCAATAAAGGATCAGTATCTCCTCCTGAACTATTGTTGTAGTAAAGTGCAACTAAGTGGAAATCATCCTTAGTGGGATATTTTCTAGAGAAAAGAATGTCTTACTTGAATGTCCAACACTAGGATGTGGTTAACTAGAGGAAGCTGGGACTCTAAGTCACTTTAATAACTAAAGATGATCTCTTCATCTTTTAGTTTTCATGTGAAGAAATGACAATCAAAGTGATGGACATAAGACCTTATCATATTCAAGGTAAAATAATTTTCTTGAGAAAATAAGGAATGAGATTCAAACTTGATAGATATAAAATTAGAACAATCCTAATGTAGGTAAACATACATAGAATTCCTTTTGACTATTGGCCTTTAAAAGGATTGTCACTTGGCCAGCTACATTAGTACTCCTCTAGCTATGGATAAGAATAATGTTAATATTAAGAGACTGAGGTATGCTAGAGTTTGCAATGTGGAGCATAAGAGGATGGTACTTGAACACACCCTTATTATGAGGTACTGCATTAGTACAAAATTGATTGAAAATAAAGTCCAATTATTTTACCCATGGAAGTCTTACATAAAGGTCAAAATTAAAGTCTAGATTCCCAAAAGGAAGATCAAAAAGGAAGAGGGTCGAGGAAGAGCGATTTCAGAAAATCCAAAAACACAAAAGGAAGATAATAAATTATCGACAAATAGTAAAGCTTAAGAACAACAAGAAATTTCAAAACAAGCTGATGAGGTTGACACATCAATACAAATGTTCAGTTAGTAATCTCAATTGATGCAAATTGTGAAGCTCAAAATGAAAAAGAAAATATTAAACAAATAGGTGAGGTCAGTGTAAACGCAAAAATGTTCAGCAAGGAGGTTCACTGGACACAAATGTAGTAATTTCTCAAAATGAACAACAACATTTGCGTAAGAAAGAAGGAAAGCAAAATATTAAAAAATCCACTAAGTTGTCAGCTTATGCTGAAGAAGAAGAAATTATTGGTTAAAACTATGTTTTTGGAGATAATGAAGGGGTAAATGAATCCAGTAATGAGATTGACGGAACTAAGCAGAAGTTTGAGCAATGACATGAAACAGGATCTAGTAGTCGAAGATCCTGTAGGAGAACTAAAAACATAACATTCCCAATGATTTACACTATGTGGAATGTGAAATAGTTAGGTCTAAAAGACTACTTAAGATCTAAACACTCAGCTTTTGTTGGATTGGTGGAAACCAAAATAAAGAAAGAGGCACTTCATAAAGGATTACAATTTATTCCAGCAGAATGACATGTTTTAAGTAATCATTCAAAAAACCAAAATGGAAAAATTATGGTTACTTTGGGTCGAACTCACATAATCTTATCTCATTGGTCTTGTACTGAGAAAATGATTCACTGTGACTCATTACTAAAATAGGTAAATCTCTAATAGAAATCATTTTTACATATGCAGTTAACTGGGAATTTCAGATGGCTAGCTTTTGAAGGGACATGCAAAAATTGAGTCTAGCATCTCAACTCCTTGGATTCTTGTAGGAGACTTCAACTGCCTACTTTCTCTAGCTGAATCCATAAGAAGAAGAAGCATAACTTTCATAAGCACCAAATAGCTAACATATCTGACCTCTTGGATGGGATTGGTTAATCTCAAGTTTCAATAAATGGATGAGTTTTCTTTCATCCAAAAATAGTTGGCAAATAACCTTACAAATACTACACTCATTAAGAAATAGAAAGCAGATTTGAAGAAGTATCTATAGGTACTAGAATCATAAAATTCCTAGCCAAAGTAAAAGTAAAGAGTTTAATAGGTGTGGCAAGGAGATAGAAACTCCAAGTACTTCTTTAGTGTGATTCAAGGTAGAAGAAACATAAACAAAAATGTGTCTCTAAAAGATAAGAATGGAAAAGTGATGTATGGTTAAGAAGATATGAAAGAAACAACTAGAAGTCACTTTAAAGCAATTTATGCAAAACTTCTTATACAACTTGCTTTCGAGAGAACCTGATCAATAAGAGTCAGGTTCCATAAATCAGGCTCATAAATTAGAGCTACTCAAAGTAGTCACCAATGAAAAGTTAATGTTTTTCATTTCATATTGATGTAGTGCCAAGCCTAGACGGCTTCAATATAAGGTTCTTTCAAGAAAAATGGAATGTCATATAAACACTAGTAATTAACACAGTACAAGAATTCTTCAGGAGTGGTAAGTTACTCATAAAGATGGAAAAGACTTACTTAGTCTTAGTTCCCAAAATTCCTAATCCTAAGTGCTTAAATGGTTTTAGACCTATATTATGTTGCAACTTGGTGTACAAGATTATTACAAAAATCCTTGCTAGTGGATTAGAAGCTACATTACCTAATTTAATCAATCCAATTCAGGGTGCTTACGTTCTTGGCAAAACCATAAGTGAAAACATCTTATTAGTTGAAAAATTATTCAAAGATTATAAGTCTAAAAAGAATATCAAGAATTGTTCCCTTGAGATTGACTTCACTTAGGCATATGAAGCTGTTAAATGGAGCTTCATAATTAACTCTCTTCATGCTTTTGGTTATCTTGTCCAATTTATCACATGGATTCATTATTTTATAACATTTGTATCTTTCTCAGTGATGACGAATGGAGAACCTATCCAAATTTACAAAAATGCTAAAGGAATTAGGAAAGGTGATCATCTTTCTCCTTACCTGTTTGTCGTTTTTATAGAAGTGCTACAAAGAATCATACAGTTTTGTGTGAATTTCATATTTCATGATTGATGCGACAAACTTGGTATCACTCAACTTTCTTTTGTAGATGATCTGCCTATTATGCTTTGTGCTAATGAGCCTCCATTTATTATAATATAGCATTATAGAAATAACTGTCTAGTCTAAACTTCAACAAAGCAAGAGAGTTACTTATTTAGCTAGACAAAGAAGTGAAGATTCGGCAAGAGTGATAAAAGATGTTGGACTCACTATTCATTAATTTCCTCTCACATACTTAGGAGTTCCAATTTCTACTAAAAAGCTTAAGGAAAATGAATGTAGGGCTCTTCTAAATAAAGTGCATAGAAGAATCTGTAAATAGAGCAATAAATTCTTGTTACATAGAGGTAGAGTTTAACTAGTTATCCTTATTCTTAGCAATTTACACATTTACTAGTTATCATATCTAGCTATTTCCAAAAGAGTTATGAAAAAAATAGACATGAGCATCCGAGACTTGATTTGGCATAGATAGAACACTGATAAGTAAAGAAGTGCTAAGGTTAAATGGAGTATATGTCTTCTTAAGTGAAATGGAGGGATAGGAATCAAGCCTACTAGTAGAATGAACAAAATTGAGTTAGCAAAAAGACTATGGAAAATTTACTTGGATAAAGAAAGCTTATATAAGATGGGTTCACATATATCATATCAAATAGAAGAGCATTTGGTCTATTACTCAGAAAGTTTCTCTATTTGACACATTTCAATAGATTTTGCACATTAGATCCTTCATACACCCTTATATGAAGCATTATATTCGAGATATGAAGAGCCACATTTTTTGGTTTGATCATTGGCACGATCTAGGGCATCTATGTAACACTCAACTCTTTTCAACTTTAAAATTTTCTATTCTTAAAGATACTAAGGTGCAAGTATTGATTCAAAATAACAATTGGTATTGGCCTTTCCATATATTTAGGTTAATCAAATCTATCGCAGAGCACTAACCTTCGTACTCTCCAAACCAAGTATAAGAAAATGATATCAAATGGGAACTTCACAAGTCTCATGAATTTACAGTGCAATCTTGTAAACAATTACTTCTAGGACTTATTTTCAAGTTCTCTCTTCATAAACTAATATAGAGATTAAGTATAAGTCCAGCTTATTCTTTTATCTTATGGTTAGTAGTGCTACAAAAAATAGGCCCTAGAGATAGAATCAATTTTCAAATTCCTAATACAAACTTTCCTTTCCTTTCTAGAGAAAATGAAACATTAAATCATATATATGTCAAGTTCTTTCATACTAGACAATTATGGTGTGCACTTCTCAATATCTTTGGACTATAAAACAAAAATCTTGGCTGGATGAATTGCTTAACTTAGACCAATGAATTAAGATGGACTAGTAAAGAGGATTAAAGAGTCTTCAAAATTGGTTTTGTTATGTTTGGGCATTATATATGGAATATAAGAAACACCAAAATCTTTTGAAAAGCAAGAGATTACAAGGAATATGATTGGATGAAACTTTTCCTTAAACTAAGGATGACAATTATAGTTTATGGTTGGATGAAACTTTGCCTCAAACTATGTATGACAATCATAGTTACTATTGGTCATTTCTAATCATATTAAGATGCAAGTAAACTTATAGAAATTAATGTTGTTGAGCATGTTTAACATTGTAGTTAGCCGATTTTGTATAAGCTCCTCCTTTTGGAGAAGTAACCTAACACATTTTGTAATTTCCACCTTTTGATTGAATTCATTACTTACTTTTCACAAACAGAATTCTAAATCAAAACAAGCCATTAAGGCCATGGTAATTAGAATTCTAAATTAGAGAGAAAGTTTCATGATGATCAGTGCCTTCCTTTTAAGTAAAACTCTTAACTATAAGTCTATCTTTATATCTCTCTATATTATTATAAAGTCCCTTTTTATTCTAAAATCAACTTACACCCAATGGCGTTTGTCTCTTTTAGTAATTGAACGAGATCCCAAACTTAGTTACTAGTTATGAATTTTATCTCCTTTTTCTTGACTTGATAATAAATATTATAATAACATTATTAATTTTCTCTAAAAATGAGATAAGATCCTTATTAGGTCATATATTTAACTCCTATAAATACACAACAAAATAATTAGAAATAACAGGTCTCCTCATCCTTACAGACCTATAACACTTGTTTTTTGCTATATAGGAACATCATTAATTTATTCTACATTGTTTGTTATAACTGAATTTGTTTATTCTTCTATACTTAATAAAGTATACTAAAACAATCAATCTATCAAAATTTATTGGTTTCTTATAAGAGCCTCATATTTTATACAGTTTAGTTGGATAGGAAATAATCTTACTAAACTCATAATCATCAAGGAAACTTTTAATTCTTGATTAAACTATATTTGAGGAACAGTGAATACTAAATCCCTTAGAGTTTTCTACTTATGAATCCTTACATCAATAAGATAACCTTAAATTCATAAGTCCTTAATTTGGTTTGCTATCATTTCAAATCTCAAAAGGAATTGTAGGAACAAATCTTAATGGAACCATATTTTAAATTTTATATTGAAGTTTTTAAAGCTTCACTTCATATGCTTAATGGGATATTAAAATTACTGATCATGCTTTTTACCATATCTATATACATTTGCTTTTTTTCCTATACTGTTTTGTTGTAGTGTGCTTGACATTATAAAATGTAAAATAATGCCTTCTTAAAGAAACATAGTAGATGCACCCTCATTTGTCCTATCTTTGTATAATCTACCTATAATATTCTCAACTTCTTTTAGATTAGGGATGGTAGGCTCGGTTCAACCCATTAGCCTGGTGCTCATGGCTTGGTCCATCTACACTTTTTCTAAAAGAAATTGACAAAACGACATCAATTTGCACCTTCTCTTCAGGCCACAGGCCTGCGGGCATTCCTATTTTATATCTTACAACACTAATCCCTTTTTCCTTTTGTTTCGATACTTTTGCTTTGATAACCCTAAGGGCATCTGGTGCCTCTAACTAATCATATAGAAGATAAAGATAAATGAATCTTGAATTATCATATATGAATAAGATAAAATAGGGAGTAAGAATAGTTTAAAACTAATATAGTGTAAAATATTCAAAATTTTCCCACTTTTAGTGGACTTTTTTTTATACTTACCTTTCATATGATCAATATAAGTACTAAATTTTTTTAATTAAAGCTAGTTAGTAAACCGTTAATAAGAATTCTTTTCTTTCTTTCAACAGAGATATGATCTAATCTTTTATACATAATTCAGAAGGTTATTTGCTAATTTCTGGCATTTATACCTAATTTATCTTGCATACTACATTTTTTATTAGGATCAGGATCAACTTTACATAAATTATTAATGGAATAAACAAAACTGACTAACTTTATTATTAAATGAAAGATTAAATACATGGTTTTCATAACAAAATTAAAACGTAAACAATCTAATTTAGAAATGAAATTTAAATTTCTAAAGAATATTGGAACACAAGAAAATATTTTCTAACTCTAAAACAAATCTAGATTTAAAAGCTAGTTTGTATTATCGTATAGCTTCAATATGTTAACATATCTTATTAGCATTTTGATCACTTGGTTTCAGCTGCCTTTCCATTAAGGAGCCCTATATGGAATTAGCAATGTAAATTAAAGTATCTGATTCAATCCTCCATTTATAACTAGGAACATCAATGAAATTAGAGAATGACACACTTGAGATATATGAATACTTCTATTTTTTTAGTCAAGCTTTATATTTTTGACATTCTTTATTTATGTGGCCCTTTTTCTTACAAAAGAAACATATATATTTTATGTCATTTTTCTTAATTGGCACTTTTATATCTTTTTTCTATTTTATGCGCTTTAGTTTCTTTTCTTTTCTTTAATGATGAACAACCAAATGCGTAGTTTCTAGCTTATTGTGTTTCATTATTTCCTCCTCTTAAATACACATGATAATAACTCATTTATCAATCAATTTTTATTGATTGTGATATAACAGCTTCAATGTATTATATTTTTTAGGAAAATGATTTAAAAATATACATACAAGGAATGTCTCAAATATCTTAATCCTTAGTGACTTTAATTGAGCAATAATATCTCTCATCCTCACCCTTACTAGCGCTAAATTGAACTTCTGATGGTTTTACTCACTTGAGACTTGATAAGCATCAAATTTAGTTAATTTTATTGCTATTATGTTTCTCATTAGGTAGATTGATTATGTAGAAAATTATGGTTTTTTTTATACAAAACGTCAAATTAAGGTCCATACACTTATATGGAAATTACTTTCATTTTCAATTATAAAAATTGTCACCAAATAATATTATGATAGTAGCATTATAAGGAAGAATAGTAATTAGATTATCTATCAGAATAAAGAAATAAAATACATATATCAATAACATGAAGAATAAAACATAAGTTTGTAATTAATTCAAACTTTCTTGTACAAAAATTTACAATTAGACATTGAATTTATATTAATCAAATTTAAATAAGATGATAAAAACTACATACATGTAAGTCTAGGTTTTAATTGAGGTTAATGAAATATTATGGACTAATTTACAAATTCTAAAATTTAAAATTTGTCCTTAAATGTGATTTCAAAAAATCAGCCCTCATATTTTACATGCATTATACATGCCAGATTTTTTCTCTGATGTAAACGCCTAATAGTCTATGTATGCACGGGTTAGAGGACACTTGCCTTATAACGCATGCACTACACATGCCTACTCTTAAAAGAGTTAACTATATTTTCTTGTTCTAGTTCCTTGGCGATGATGTTGTTCTTAGATTTCACTATTTTAGTCACTATAAGTAGCCACAAATCGGAGTTTCATCCACTGATGTTGCATTTGTCATCTCCTAAAACTCCTTGAAAAGATTTTAAAACTTTCATCACATCTTTCTTCTACTTTAGTTGTTGGTGAGCTTGTCAATGTTGTTGTTATCTACCACAATGGCAGCCTTCAACCTATGACCCTAACCATGAATGGCCATAGTGATATTTGCAGTTGTGAGTCACTTACTATCAAGGAGCTATCATGGAGGAGGAGGAGGAAGATGAGGATAGATGTTCTTTCATGATTTTCTTTATTGCAGGCAAGATAGTTCTTCGCATTCTATGGCAACACCTCTCTTTGGCAATCTATGTTCATCGAGCATTCCCTACTCCTCATTTTGTCTCTGTTGTTTGTCAATAATTTTTTATTTGTTTATGTATTTAAATTTTAGTAATTGAATTCGATGAGCATCAGTGTATGGGCTACTTAAAGGCTAAAAAGGAAACAAGCATAGCAGACTTGTTTTCTTAAGCTTCATTTTGCTTTCTCCTTAATCTCTACAATTTGAGATGTTTGATGGACATCCAAAAAAATGCATATCTAATTCTTGATTTTCTTGATATCGAATGTTATCTAAAGCACAAAAAATTTTAGCGCCAAGTATGTACTAGTTAATTAACTAAATTGTTCTTTTGGTTGAATATTGTTGAAGCTTGATTTCTTTCTATCTATAGGTATTTTTCCTTGTATATTTAGCTTCCGTAGAGGCCTAACACTCGATTGCTTTTGGCAACCAATGACACTTCTGGGTAGAACATGCTGCCTCTATTTCTCTTTTATTCTTTTATGTTTTATTGATAGCTTAAAAGATGCAAGCTCAACTAAATTTATATAAATCGTTTGCCATATTAGCTCTTAATTATTTCCCCTCCATTTGATTCTTTAGGACGAGGCAGTCTAAAGGATATTGTTTAATGTATAGCATCTGTGATAAACAAGATGATGGAAAACTAGTGAATTGTTCATATAGTAGCCCTACTATAAAGGTATGAACTTTGGGAGAGTTTATAGTCCTTTTATCTTTTTCTTTTCGCCTACAATGTATTCTCATCACGAAATTCTTCCAGGCTTTGTCTTGTGATCAACTCTATACTCGTAAAGTTCATTTGTTAAACTGCTAATTCTCGTTGCTGTACATATTGGCTAAAGAAATTGGTTTAGTTTTAAGAAAGCTAGAATTAGCAGCCCCCGTTCACATGCTTTTGTAGAAATTGCATTTGTTAGTTTGCTGGCCATGTTGTTATACATCAAAATCTAATTCTCGTGCCTTCATTTTTACAATTTACTGTGCTTTATAGTCGACATTGTGATAATTGCCTTCTTATGTGTGTTATAGAATCTCTTTAATTGTCAATATTGACGTTGTTTGTCTTATCAGGTTGGAGTCAACAACATGTGCATATTAGTGCATGCTGTTAAGTGACAACCATTGGAGTTACCTCTAGAAGGAAGAATAAGCCCTTGTGGAAGTTAGACCATACATAACACTAGCAAGTTTATCGGAGGTTTTAGCATTTGCAGTTGGAAGTTTTATTCCCATGCCTGCATGTAGTGTGTTCTTAATGTTTGTTGGTCAAAATTGTATACATTTTCCTAAAATAAAAATGAGTATTCTTTATTTCACTCTTTCCGAATTGTCACACCATTCTACGCCTTGATTTGTTGCAGCACTGGCTATTCTGTTAGACTTCCTCGTACAAGTTATAGCTTTTGTTGCATTAATAGTTATTGGCTTCTTGAGGGTAGAGGATAAGAGGGTTGACTACTTTCCATGTCTAAAGGTTACTTTAACAAGCACGGATTCTAATAGGATTGTGTGCTATGCTTATATATATTTATTATTAATTCATTACATAATAATAAACATTAGTTTATTTTTTATTTCAATAAAATATTTTATTTTTACGTATTCTTATCACTTTTACTTCTTACTTATTATATACCTATTTTATAGTAGTTCATTACCGGTTGAACCTCTAAACCTTAAATATTTCCTTCGACCAATTGGATGTCCAGTCCGGTTTTTAAAACATTGCTAAATATTGCTCGAATTCCTTTGTTAAATCTTCCCCCGAAATATAATGACAACTAAATTTGGGATTGGAGAATCTAAGTCACCAAGAAGGCCAATATGTGGATTTGATATGTTTATTGACATAAATATACCTCCACTAATTACACCATCCAAATTTAAAGCAAGACCATATTTGCTATTTGCGATTAAGTGTTGTTATTTGCCAAATACATATATAACTAAAATCTGCACTATTTTGATCTAACTTTTGTTTAAATATTTTGTGTTTTACTTAAATTGATATAAATATTCATATCATGTGAAATTATTATTTATTAGTAGAAGTATATGATATTTTTATTGAATATAGGTACCTTTATTTATATTCTATTTATATTAGTTCATTATTAATTATTATAAAGAATTTATATTTAATTAGCAAGTACAATATTTGGACAAAGAAAATTTAAAGTTTATATTTCTTATCATTTTAAATATTTTCTATAATGAATATAAAATATTAATTCTATTAAATATTTTTTGTCGGTAAAGTTAAGACATTTAAATACAATCAAGTTTGAATATATTTTATATATTATGAAAGAAAATTTTATTGATAATAATTCTTAATTTTTAAAATTATAATCAATTTTAAGCAAAAATAATTATTTATACGTTCATTTCTAAATCTAAATTTGAAGTTTAAATAAAACTAACAAATTTAAATTTTAAAATATCTTACCTTTTAAATTTTATTTATCAATATGTATACTTGATAAGATGTAAATATCTTGTTTAAAACTTCACATCTTTTCTTATAACACTCATAAAATATAATAAGAAATATCATAAATATAAATTCTTTTTACAATATATAGTTACTAAAAAATAAGCATCGATAGTCATGTAATAATAATTATAGGTATGGTCAAATTTTAAAATTGAATTAATTGCAAAAAAACATGTTAATGATAATTTCTATATAAAGTATATTCTTCGTATGATTTTGATATCATGTTTCTTATGTTTGGATGATTTTTATATGATATAATACCCAATATGGATTAAATTTTGTTGCAAGTTTTGTTTTAGCTTCTCAATAAAGAACGAACTAATTCGAGCAAGTTAGGGCCAACTTAGACAAATTTTGTATAATATTAGTGAAAATGGGTAAAATATAAACCTATAATTAGAATAATGGCCAAACATGGTCCCATGTTCTTTTCCATGTTAATTATTAGTCCATTTTATTTTTTTGAGGACTTATCGTATCAAGAAACTTGACCAAAATATGAACCCGCATTCGTAGACTTCAGACTTATGCTTTTAAAATAAACTCTCGATGGTGTTGCTTTCATCTCCAACCGAATTAAATCCTATATTTCTATAATAAAACAAATATGGTGTAAGAAAGAAGAGATCATTCCTGCGAGAAATTATTTTGCCAACGATTGCAAAAGAAATATTTAATGAAATGAGAGTTATGATGATACAAAATATTGTAATAAAGAATAATAAGAGAATTATCAAGAGAACAAACATCAATTTATTGTTGCTCCCACCATTAGAACCACAATTGATTATCTATATAAAAAGAATATTATTTTATCAATCACATATTCAATGCAATTTAAAAACATGTCCTTTCTTATGATTAGTTAATCAAAAACATGTAATTTAATTCACTCTTATTGTTTAAAAACCTTAGAAATGATAGAAAATTTAATTAAAAAATAACTTTAAGAAAAGAAGAATTTATCTAGTTGAATGCTCTTCCTAAAAGTTATGATACAACAAATTAAAAATTCCAACTTGATAAAGCAAACACATGCAAGAGGTGGGGGGTGAATTATGTGTGACTTAAAAATTTTGCAAGCTACTATCAATTTCTATAAACGATAAGAGCCTACTAAATTTCAACGAAATGAGTATGTAAATAAAATAGCCTGTTAATGATCAAAAGAAAGGATCCTGTTAACGTTAAAACAAAAGGAGCCTGTTAACGTTTAAAATGAAAGAAACCTCTTGCAATATTAAAACATAAAGAGCCTATTCAATTCCAAAACTAAAGGAGCCAGGTGGAAATTAAAAACACAAACACTATAATGCGAAAATTTAAAGGTTAAGAAGAGAGAAAGAATGAAACAGTTGATTTATACTGGTTCGACTTATAATGAAGCCTACGTCCAGTACTCAAGTATCCAACTTGAATATTTCACTATAAAACTCCAAGTAATAAATTTTAACGGGGCTCTTTAAACTCACAAGTATATGTTTTTCAAGATTCTTCAATCTTTTACACTTATAATGTTTAGCATGTCTTTACAAGCTTTCAACAAAAATGAATATAAGGTTTGCTCAATGTAAGTTTCAAGGAATAACAATCTCTCCCAATAGATTATTTTCACAAGCATAAAGAGTTTGATAAAGATATGACTTTCGAGAATAATCATGTTGTTGATGTATTTTAAAAATATAACTTGTTTGCAAATATAGTGGTTCTTCATTAAATAGACATTTTCTTTAATTCTCCGTTGCTTCATTTATATTTTGAGTTGACTTTGAATTTAAAGACTCTTAGATATCAGTTTTGCTAGAATCTTTCAGTACCTAGACATTTAAAACATTTTGACAAATATCTTGGGGAAAATTGTTGAATTATGTGATTAGTATGATCCTTTTGGATGATGTGGAATCATTCCTAATAAATCAGGTAGTCGACAAAATCTACAAGTGCATAGAATCGTTCCTAGTATCAACAATTCAAGTATTCCAAGGTCGTCTCCCACAAGGACTAAGTTATTCACTACTAAATTAATCATAATTACTTGAACTAAAATAACAAGAAACTTAAAGGATGATTGGATGATAGTAGACAATAAATTGTAAAGACTATAAATAAACAAGCAAGGGAAATCTTATGATTTAGACTTAGGGTTTTTAGGGTTCACCAATTTAAGAGATTGGTTAATAAATTATGGATTCGATTAAGTGACCAGTTATAAAACCATTACACAAATTTATTTATTTTCTCTCTCAAGACATATAACAATACCTGACTAGTTGGTTACCATTTTTCAATGTGAAACCTAACTAGTTAAATTCATTAAGAACAAACAATTATAAGTTATCACGCTAGTTCAGGATATTTCTATCTCTAAATCTAATGTATTTATCTTCCTAGTGCATAAATCATACTTCACCTCTCAGTTCATCATATAATTCCTAAGATTGCATCTATAGTAATCAGACATAAAAACAACAATAAAGTTTAAGAAAGATAAATATAACCAAAGGACTTTCCTTCAAAACCAATCAATCCATAAAATATAAATCAATCCCCCAAATTAGGCTACATCTTTAACCCTAAGTGGGATTTATTTCAAGAACATGATAAAAGAATCCATACAAATGAAAATAATCAACATCCCCAGCTTCTAACAATATAACCAGCAATCGTAGGGAGTAGATAATTTCAAGCATTGACCTGACAAACTCATAATGTGATAAGAATTCAGAGAAAAATCATCATCATTTATGAATTAATGACATTAGAGTTCCACATTAAGCATAAACATATATCTGACACGAGCTACTCTGAAAAATCCCAAATCCCTATATTCTTCAATTTAAAAAATTTCATCCACGATTTTGCCCATAGTTGTGAAAGAACACTTGCCCATTCCAAATCTAAGTGGAGATTCCGTATAATCAAATCGAAACCTCAAAAGGACCCCCAAAATCAACAAACATGAGTGGTGTCGATGGTATTTTGGCAGAAGAAAGCAAACGACAAATGATTGAAGAGATTAGGCTTTAGGTAGTTTGGAAGGTTGTGAGATGTTGTTGTCGAATGGGAAGAGGAGAAGAAAAAAAAAAAGGAAGTCTGGGTTAATATGTGAAGGGCGTGAAATCGTGAATAAGAGAACGAAGGGAAGAATGGATATAATGAGCAGAAGATTAGAGAAAATAAAGTTTAAATGAGAGCGTAGGTTATATCTATTCAACGGACTTAATGTCTGCTAAACAGACATTTACGGGTTACTGAACTATAGTTAGGTTGCTGAGTCCATTAGGCGGACTGAATGTCCACTGAATGGACATTCTTTGTGAAGTTATTGCCATCTCACGTAGTTCACTTCCTATTTTTCTCCTTTTAACTACTCAATGATACCATAGGACTATATGCATGATGTATGAATGAAAGTAGTATAAAACTATTAAATGAAACAAAGAGACATTGCAACTTACCTCCCCCCTGACTTAACATAGGTCTTACCTATAGGATTGATGAGTCGTGATCATGCTATTCCTCATGCTAATAGAATGTGTCATTGGAATTTCTCATAAACACGAACCCTATACAACACATAGTAAACTAGAATAAGAAGGTATGAAGAAAAGTCAAATTAATAAAATGACAACAAGAGTTGGAAATGTTGGGTTGTGTCCTAATAAGCACTAAATTTAATGCCCTCAGTTAGACTAGGCCACCATGATATTAATTATGGAATGTGATGGTGGAAGTATATCCATCCATCTCTCCCTTAAAATAATGCTTAATTCGTTGCCCATTGATCATTAAGGGCTTTTGTTTATCCCTTCCAAACTCCACAGCTCCATGTGGGTACTTTGATCGCCACAAAAGATCCACACCATCTTGACCGTAATTTCGTTGGAAACAATTTTAAACGAAAGTTAAATAGCAAAAGTTTTTAACCAGGTTTAAATTCTTGCCAAAGGATATGCTTGTCGTGGAAAGCCTTGGTTCTTTCCTTGTATATTCAAGCATTCTCAAAAGCATCTAGGTGAAATTCATCTAGTTCATTCAAATCCATCAGTCTCCTCTGTCCAGCTTCTTTGAGATCACAGTTCAACATCCAGATTGCCCACAACGCCTTGTGCTCAATTTCATCTAGAAGATGGAAAGATTTCCCAAAGACTAACCTATATGGAGACATGCCTAAGGGAGTTTTGTATGCTTTCCTATATGCCAAAAAGAGCGTCATTAAGCTTCAATGCTCAATCCTTTCTTGAGCTATTAATAGTTTTCTCCAAATTTTGCTAGATTTCCCTCCTAGACACCTAAACTTGCCCACTGGTTTGAGGATGGTAAGTGGTTCCAAAGTTAAAATGAGACCCATATTTTGCCAAAAGAGATTTAAATTGATGATTTCCAAAGCATACCTCATTAACTACAAGAATAGCGGCGGAATGTTTCCGACGGAAATATTTCCGCCGCTATTTACCGACGGAATTGGGATTTTCGTCAGTACTATGGCCCCATTTTCGACGGAAAAACAGAATCGTCAGTATAGAATTTTGGAACTGATATTTGCAACGGAATATAGCGACGCCATGAAAAAATCGTCGGTAAAAAGTGCACCAAATGTTCGCGCATTTTATTACCTACGGTAAGACACCGACGGCCCGGCTACGGTCGGTATATATGCCGACAGAAAGAATATTTCCATCGGCAAATAGGAAATTTTGGAATACGAAAAATCTTGTACCGACGGAATAGAGGACACCGTCGCAAAATACAACTACCACCAACAAGTTCACTGACGGACTACAAGTATCCGTCGGTGACTTAGTAAACTTACCACCGACGGAGATATCTTTCCGTCAGTAACGTCCGTTCAAAACTTGCTTTACCGACGGATAGTTTCAGTCCGTCGGTGCGTTGATAGCAATATCACCGACGGACAAGCTCGTTCCGTCGGTATATCGTCCAGTCAGCAACTTGGATTCGTCCAGAATGCTTGATTACCGACGGAACGAGCTGGTTCGTCGGTGATAGTGCTATCAACTCACCGACGGATATTATCAGTCCGTCGGTGAGTTGATAGCAATCTCACCGACGGACCAGCTCGT
>JAOSBN010086016.1:0-12203 GCA_027563595.1 Erythroxylum suave | reverse complement strand
ATTGGATTGAAATATTGAAGTGCTACTTGAATGTGAATCAGCTGAAATAAATGTGCATTTGATATGAAATTGTCATTCAATTCTCAACAATAGTTGAATGCCGGACTTAGGTCCGATGACTCTAAAATTTTGTCTGATCATTCATTAAGATTATGATATATGAGATATTCAGAAATTGTGGCATTTCATAAAATGCATGCTCAAATAAAGGAGTTTTGACTTGAGTTACCATTATGAAGCGTTTCCACATAGAGCTATACTAGTGATTTCTCTAATTTGGCACGTAGAGCTATGCTTCGTGATTCTGTCTAATTAAGCCCTATGGGCTAATATTTGTATAAATCTATGAGAGGCACTTGGTCACAACAATAAGAAAGAAAGTGAGTCTCATGTGTATTGTTGATGCATGATATGAATGATTATAAGTGTTAAATTGTACAATGTGACATGATTGAGTAAGTGTATGTGATCCAATATGATGTATGTTATGTGAAATAATGTGATGCATGAATTGAGTGAACCATCAATGATGGTTACCTACTGAGAGGCTCTACCAGCCATGTAGTTTATGTTTTGGCAAGAGGAGTCATGACTCAAAAGTCGGTCAGTTGAGACTTTTGGACGGATTAGATAGATTTGTATATTTTCCTTATTCATGTAGTACTTTTGTACTAGGTTTAATGATGTACATATGGAAATTGTTGAAAGATACAATGTAGACTTTCGATTTTGTGAAATGAAATGAGTAAAATGATGGGTTTCAAAATATTGTGATTTCCATATGATGCTTTATAATGAAAAATGATATGATGCCATGTGAAGTTTAAGTAGTGATCGAAAGTAGCTCACCCTTATCGTAGGATATGTACCAGAATGACCTCCGGACATCCCGATGTGTACCTTGCGATAAGGGGGTTACTAAAAAAAGGCTTATGTATCAAGTTCACCACTATAGAATGGAATATATCTACCTTTAGTCTATACTCATGATCACTCCATCCTTGTCTATGATGATCTCCTCTTGAGATGGTTTTTTCATTTTCGTGGGAATCAACAACTCTAATTAAAGGTCTGGAATTTGAGGTCTCACAGAGTTAACTTTCTTGTAAACTATTTCCCTAAATCTCTTATCGTCACCTCTTATTAATTCTACAATTTTCATATGATTATAGCCACATGTTGTTCCATATTATGAATAATTGTCCCTTATTATTTGATTCTTCTCTAAACATTAGATAATCCTTAAATGCCATCATTATGATTATTTGTCATTATCAGAAAGAACAAGCTCTGTGAGATTCAAAGCTTTGATACCACCTAATATAGTGAAAAAGAGAAATAAAAACAATTTTAATTTATAAATTGTAGGATAAAAATTCTCAAAGAGAAGATAAATTCTATTGATGGGGAGAAATGTTGCTCTCTCTCAAAAGTTGTTTGAATAGGTTTATATTAACCTAATTCATCTTAGGAAGAATTATAAACAAAATAGGAAACTTTAATTCATCTTAGGAAGAATTCTAAAAGAAATGGAAAACTCTAATTTTCCTTAGGAAGACTTCTAAAAGAAATAGAAAACTTTAATTTATTTTAGGAAGACTTCTAAAAAATCTAAGGAATCATAGAGATTGAGTAAAATTTGAAATAAGAAAAAATAAATTAGAAATTATCTAAAAATTATGCTGAGAAAGATGTTGGATAAGGTATGATCATTTGATATTCAATATTCCTTTCTGCCTAATCAGAAAGAAATATCGGGAAGAATATTGGATAATGTAACATCCTATTATTTAGGATAAGGTTAAAATAGTGTTTATAAGAGGTCATTAAGAAATTAGGAAGGATAATTCATACTTATGCATAATGTGGCTTACACATAAACGAGAATATTGATTTTTGCACATTAATATGGTTATACATGCATTCATTGACATTTTCCTAGTATAAGTGATTTTTAATGTGATTAAAAATATGAATTGTGGATTATTTATCTTAAAAATTGAATTGGTGTGTTTTAGAATTAATTTCGCATTTTGGTGACATTTTGGATATTTAAAAAAGTTTTGAAAATTTGTAGTATTTTTGGACTAGGAAAAATACTTAGTAGCAAGACTAATTGAAACATGAAAAATTAGGATGACTAAGTTCAAAATTGAGTGACATTTGGCATATTTAAATGAGTGACAATTGGATTAGGAATTAATTGACAAATGGACTAATTATGGAGTGACAGATGGACCAATTATTATATGACATGTGGACTAATCTTGGAATGACATGTGATCTGATTTAATAGGGGACAAATGGTAACCTAATATGTGGACTAGTGGCAGCTGATAAATTAGGCAAATGTATTACATGCCTTAAGACACATGGTAAGTTTAAAAGTTGACACCTAGCTTGGTGAAGGAGCAAATTCCAACAACAATGTTTCTGCTATTTCCCTCACCTTTCTCCACCGAAATTTCTCCAAATTTTCTCTGTATTTTTTTCTTAACCCTAGATAAATTTTTGCAGAAAAATCACACCTAAATCCTTCACCAAATTGCCAAGAAAACTAGCTCCAAATTATGGTCTTCATATTGCTGTCCAAAAATCACCTTTCTTTTACCATAAGTTTGTGTTGATTTTGCTTGCATGGAGACTTGGTTTAATTTGAAGTTTTGTGTTGGATTGGAAGCCTAATAGGTAAGTAACATTCTGAGTTTTATGGCATGTCAAATGATATAAGAATGATGCTTGAATTGGATTGAAATGCATGTGATATTGGTGAAGATACGTGTTAGAAAATGTTACATAAACTTGAAAGTTTTTCTGTTTTGTTTTTGGTTTATGAAAATCGTGAGATATAGATTGGTTTATGGATGAATTAGTTCTGATTTGAAGTATAATGAAGGTGGCTTTATGCCTAAAAACAAATTTAATTTGATGTTCTTGAATTGGGAAAGAACTAGGACTATATGCATAATAATCTAAAAGTTTCTGGTTTGATACTTTGTGAGCTGTTAAGTGAATAATGTTGTACTGGAATAAGAGCTGTTATTGATGAGTAATTGGAGTATGATTTAGGCCTAATATTGATGAACTATAAAGAGGTTGTTTAACCTTGGTATAAAGTGTAAAACAATCTGGGAAAAAAATGAAAGAAGAATTGCTGGAATATGTTGGCTGAGTGTTTTCACTGAATATGCTTCGGTATTTTGATTATATCTTGATTTGTAGATTTCAAAATGAGTTTATTCTTGATTCACATTAAAATTGAGACTTATATATACAACTTTCTTGAAGAAGTAAAACTTTAATTCAGTCTCTAGGACTTTCAAAATTGGCATGAACTTGAATCTTGGCTTAGGCAGTACCACTAACAAGGACAGAAATCATATCCTGTAGTTATTGAAAAAACTGTAGTGATTTAGGCTGAATTAGACTAAGCTGTCTTCACAAAAGTTGTATCTTATTCTCTTAGCCTTAAATTGGTATAAATTATGTAATTTTTGGATCTTGTAATTGAGAGATATGAGTTGTAAAACTTGACTGCAGGATCATGCTCTAGCCAAAATTCCAAATGTACATAGCTTGTGGTATTTTGAGCATAACTCATAGAATAATAAACCAAATTGTATGATCTTGGTATCATCAAAAACATAGAAATACATCATATTATTGATCTTATTGCTTATGAAAAGTTAACTCGAATGGGATACTTTCAGCAAAAGCTGTAATAGTGAATGAGTGTGTGAATTTTTGCATTATTGGAGTACATCAACTTGTAATAAAAAGATACCCAAGAATTTCTCATTGAACCTGCATGATACATGATGCATTTATGCCTATGTTTACTCAATTAAATAAGGAGTATAATAATGTGAAATTGTTTTAATGTATGTAAGAGAGCAAGTAGCACGACCACTTCCAGATTGTCGGAAGTCAAGGCGATAGGCTTAAGGGAGCAATTGTTAGTAACCTAAGATGGTCTCACTTTAATGTGATCTGATATTACTGAATTGAATTTAATATATGATGAATTGTACTGATTGTGTACTAAATTCTGGACAACAATTGTCCGAGGCATTGGATACTTGTAAAAATCATTGGAAGTGCTACTTGTATGTGAATAAGAATGACTAATTGAATTTGATATGTGCTGATTGTGTTATGAATTTCGGACATGAATAGTCCAAGGAGTTTTTATGTATGTGAATATCATTGGAAGTGCTACTTGTAAATGATTCTCAACTAAATATGACTGACTGTAATGACTGAGATAATGTGAATGAAAATGATTGACTGTATTGAATGAATTGTGGCATGCATTAAATTTCAATACATGTAATATAACGGCAGTTGTAACTGGTATTGCTACTGAATAAGACTGCTACTAAAAAGAGCTTAAAGCTCAAACATATGTGGTAAAAGCTTAAGGCTCACTGTGATCAATGAGCCCAATGAGCCCGGTGATATGGGATACTAAAAAAACACACAGTCACAACAATGTAAAAACGAATATAAGTCTCATACACATAGCATTCACGTGTGATTTGAATTCATTGAATGATTTGTAAAGCTATAAGAATGTTATATGTTTGAATACATGATATTAAACAAATGATTGTGTTTTATTCAAGTGTAATGAAGTGATAGTTTAGATTAAATTGTTTGACTGAAATACAATTTGTTGTGATAGAACTTGATGCTAATTAAGTTGACATGAACTGTGCAACAATATGTTTATGATTGATTGCATTTTATAATATAAGTGAAACATCGACGATGTTTACCTCATTAAGTTCGCAAACTCACCCAAAATTGAACGTTGACATTTCAGGACTGAAAGAGGACATTAGCTAGTGAGAGATTACAAAAAAGCATCATTCTTGTATTTTTGTGAAGAAGAAATGGCTCAAAGGTCGGCCAACTGGGAATTGAAGACAAAGTTTGTTAATAACTTGTGTGCATTCCTTGTGTTTTGTAGCATATTGTGTAGACTGAGATATTTATGCTCATAGGATGATGATGTGTATATATGGATGATGTTGAACTTAAAGCTACAATGTACATTATGATTATGATATAAAATGAGGAAAATTTGGATGTTAGCAAATGTGTGATTTGTGATTTTAATTTCGATGCAATGTGATAAAGTGAAGGTGATATAGGTAACATGCCAATTCTATCAGGCATGTGTGCGTGTGGTCTTTTGGTGCTCGTGCATGCATTGGGTGGGATTGGGGTGTTACAGTTGGTGGTATCAAAGCATGGTTGGCATCCATAGGGATATGTAGTAATGTTAGGCATAAAATGTTGTGAAAACTTCGGATGATAATTAAAGTTACTGTGTGTTATAGGTTATCAGACATAGGTGATCAAATGGAACACTCAGCTGACCTAGGATCGAAAAGAGTCAGTAGAGAGTCATCAGTGTCTCGACCTGAAAGAATAGCTCCAAGGATTTCGAGAGAAGGGAAAGGAAGTACGATAAATTGCAAAAGCAAGGGACTGTGGACTTTTACGGAAACACAGACCCTGCAGCGACTGAGGGATGATTAGAAAGAATTGAGTGGGTCCTTGATCGAATAGACTGTGAGTCGGATGAGAGGTTCGACTATACTATATCTCTACTACAAGACCAAGCTTACCAGTAGTGGAAAACTGTTCCAGGCAGTACCGTCAGGCCCTGTAGTTTGAGATTGGAATACTTTTTGAGAGTGTTCATGGAAAACTATATGCCTAAGATCTACATGGATAGAAAGAAGAAAGAATTTATGGATTTGAAACAGGGAAATATGACTGTAGCAGAGTATGAAGTGAAATTTAATAAACTGATGGGCTACGCCACTGTCTTGGTTCCTACTGAGGAAGACAAGTGCAGGAGGTTTGAAGATGGCCTGAATATGGACATCCGGATGAGGTTAACTATTTCTAGTTTGTGTAATTTTACAGAATTACGAGCTGCCTCGATCCGTATTGAACAGTTGTTGAAATATAGCTAGACTGCGCATAGATTTGAATCGAGACAGAAGAGGCCCAGTGATTCTCAAGGGGATTCTAGCAGAAGGTTCAGTAAGCGACAAAATCGAGCTTTCAAGCTACCAACTGGATCTAGATAGTCGGGATTTAGATAGAGAGGAAGTTTTGTACAATCTGGGAATAACAGAGGTATAGTAACGAATCAGTTGCCAGTTTGTGAACATTATGGAAATAAGCACAATGGTGAATGCTAGAGATTGACAGGAGCCTGTCTTCAATGTGGCTCACTTAATCATCGGATCAAGGATTGTTTTGTGATGTCTGGAGCACAGTATGGGGGGAGAGGAAGTATGGCAACTGAACCCACTGTTCAGCAGAGTTGAGCCAGTGGGACTAGACAGAGAGGTCGGGGCAGAGGCAGGATGAGTTCTAGGAATATTACTAGGAGAACTGAGGTGCAAAGCAGTCGACCGCAGTCCCAGGCCAGAGTGTGTGTCATAACTAGACAAGAGGCTCGGGACTCTCCAGATGTCGTTGCAAGTGTGTTATCACTATTTACTTTTTAGGTTTATGCATTATTAGATCCTGGATCTACACATTCATTTATCACACTGCATATGGCATCTAGATTATATTCTAATAGTGTAAGGCCCCAAATTATACCTTAGTTGGAATGTTTCATTGAAGATGTATTCCATATGACTTAATTATGTTTTTAATGAATCATACTTAGAGAATTGGAATTAAATTGGCAACATAGAGATTTAAGGCATTAATGATGAGCCCAGGGTCTCGAAAAATATGTTATGGATACTTTACATAAGGTTTAGTTGAAGATTTAGTGATAAGAAGGCTTGAAAGTACTTAAAACTCTAGGTTGTAGTGATTTTTTTTGTAAGACTAGTGTGACACTCAAACTTGTAAGTATCATATCTTTTTATTCCAATGTCCAAAAATTACAAACTTTATACCATTGGAAAGCTAAGAGGATAAGCTACAACTTTAGTGAAGACAAATTTGTCAAATTCGGCTTAAATCAATACAGTTTATTGATGTTTAATACGGGGACTAAATGTTGGTGACAAATGGCAGCTCCTAATTGGGACAAGTGTAGAACATGCAAGAAGACACATTTTGTTACCATTTGGTGACACCTAGCATTGGAGAGAAGACAAGTTTTCTGCTGGGGTGTTCTGTTTTACTGAGTTCCTCTTCAACTTATTCTCACACCACCGAAACTCCCTCTCTCACTCACACCTCCTGGATTTTCTGCTTGCATTTTTAGGTCATCTTCTTCACTTGAAAAAATTGCATGCTACTGCATTAAGGAAGCTAAAACCTTCCATTGCTTTGTGTTTCTTTCCTCTTGATTTTCTTAATATTGGACCTGTAATTTCTGCTTGAAAAGCTAGAGTGGCTTGCTCATTGAAGGAGGAAATTGTGTTAAAGAAGGTATAAGAATACTAATCTTAATTGCATGTTATCCTATGAAGTATTTGATGCTTGATTTGATGAAATGTGTATTGATTTGGTGGTGAATTTCTAGACATGGAATGGATGTGTAATTAAGGCATGACTAAGGTGGAATTGTGGTAAAAAGGATAAAGGTTGGAGTAAGAGTGTTGATAGTGTAAGATGTGAATGAATTGTACTGGTTTCATTGGATGGATTTCACTGAACAATCGTCGGTTTTTAGGCTATAACTTAACCTGTAGATATCCAAATTGGGTAATTTTTATTTTGGATTGTAATCTTGGTTCTGTCCCAAAGGATGATGAAATTTGACCTATAGTTGAAATTAGGATTCTGTCATTGTTTGGGAACAATATACTATATTTTAGGTATAACTTGTAAAATAATTTTTGTGTCATGAGAAACTTAAGGCATAAAGGAACAATTTTTCAGAAGAATGTCTTGCCTAAATCCTTCATATTCCTTGTCAAAATGACCATAAAAAATTGACCCAAAGATCTGTTTTGGGAAGAGCTTAAAGAAGTTGGAATAAAAGGTAGTGCACGGTGTTGTTTGACAGTTTTGAACATCCTTCATTCTTTTGGTTATAACTTCTTCTCTTGACATCCAATGGACATGGGAATTGAACCAATGGACTCTTAAGACATTAATCTTCATCTCCACCAAAAATTAGGACTTTCTGAAATGTATTGATTGAAAAATTTAAGTTGGAAATATGAATGTACAGAAGTATAATAACTGGGATGGTTTTACTGAACATACTTCAGTATTCTGATTATATCTTGACCTTTAGTGTTCTAGATGGAGTGATTCTTATTTTGAATTAAACTAGAGCCATAATGATACAAATTGTCTGAAGTGATGGAATTCTAATTCTGCCTCTAGGAATTTCATAATCTGATTGGAAGTTGACATAAGAATTCTGTTCACGCTTAAGAACATTCTGAAATCCTTTGGGCATAACTTTCAGTATATTGACCCAAATTGGATGAACTTGGTACCATTGGAAACCTAAGACAAAGAGGGACAACTTTCTATAAGGAAGTATTACCTAATTGCCTTACATACCTGATGATAATAATTGAACAATGTAGACCCGAAAGTTAGTTGTGAAATAAATCTGGATTGAGAAATTGATTATGATTTCGCATGATTGAGAATGTGACAAGATTAAGGATAAGAAACTTGGAATTTGTCATAAACATGCATCATACATATTCAGTATACATTCATGTGCATAATTGAATTTATAATTGTGCACAACAATGATATGTGTTTGTATTAAATGTTTTAGAGGAACCCATTGAGCGACCGATTCCAGATATTACCAACACGTCGAGGCAATAAGCAATCAGGGAGATTTAGTAAGTAATTTAGACGGTAAATTTTGTGACTAAATTAAGATGGTCTCACCTTGATTTGTTTTTTTTTTTATTGAATTGAATTCGATAGTGATGAATGTGTACTGAATTGTGTACTGATTCCGGAAATGAAGGTCCAAGGTATTGATTGATGAATGTGATATTGAAGTGCTACTTGCATGTGAATATGACTGACTACTTGCTTTGCATGAAATGTCTAAAATGACTTTGTTTTGTTTTAAAACTGTTGAGTCCTAGTTATGGGTAAATAGGCATACCTAGAAGGGTCTGCAGCTGCTTCTGTGACACTTCAGCGTCTTCTATTATTGACACTTTGATGTCTTCTGATATTGACACTTAGGTGTCTAGACTTTGGTCTCTTCTATGACACTTTGGTGTTGAGACTTCAGTCTCTTCTGTATAAGTCCTGTTACCCACTTCTCTAAATAGATTTAGCAATCTTATGATTTTGTACTTTGATATCAGTTTGATTTTGGCATAAGCTAAATTGTATTCTATTTCTGAAGGGTTTATACCCTCTTGTGTTGAACAATTCTGTTATTTATAAAACTCTGATTTGTTATGAATTTCTGTATCTTTTGTTGACTTATAATTTAGTTATTACTCACTAAGCTATATGCTTAGCAAGGTGGATTTGCCCCGTGTAGGTTCTGAAAGAGGGATATAGGAACTGGGACAAGACAACCGCGATGGCCAATAGAGTCTAATTTTTGTCTTGCTCAACTGTATTTTGGAGATTATTTTTGGACTTGTATCTAATGTATATGAATCTTGAATTTTATTTTGAAGGGTTGCATTAACCTTAATTCAGGCTGCTTTCGAAAATTTTGGTATGTGATGTATGTTTGTTGAGATTCTGGAAATGAATGTATGTGTGTACAAGTCTTTTATATGTTTCGAAATGTTTCATCTTCAGTGTGTTCTTTGTGTGTGGCACTCGCAATATCCTCCCGGGGGTATTAAGGCGTCACACCTTTTTTATATCAGAGCATAGTTTAGGCGATTCTGGTTTAAACAACGCTTAACTATTGCTTCTATTGAGTGTACAAGTTGTGTTTTGGCCTAATGCGGTGTCCCATGTTTTGTCTATAGAATTTATGATGGAAGGATCTCGCGACTCTGTTGACGAAGTTACTGAGAGCAATCAGCCAGAGCAAACTTGTCTAGAAATACCTGAACCCTCGGGGGTCAACTGAGGTGAAGTTGTGATGCCACCTCCTCTTCCAGCTCAGGGAGAGGCTTTGATTAAGCTGTCTTAGGATATGATGACATTGCTGCATCGGATGACAGCACCTAAGGCTCCGATTGATCAGCTAAGGAAGTATGAATCCAAGGAATTTACTAGGACATCTTTGGAGGAATCTAAAAGGGCTAAGTTATGGGTTGAGAAGGTGAAGAGGGTATTAGATGAAATCAGTTGTCCAGCTGAGCAGATGGTGCACTGTGCTGTCTCCCTTCTACAGGGAGCAGCTTATAAATGGTGGAAGTTCGTTCTGAGGAGTCCTCAGCTGCCGGTACCTTTGACTTGGGATTTCTTTGCCCAAGAATTTAAAGCTAAGTATGTGACAGAGGCTTATAGAAAGGATAAATGGAAGGAATTTCTGAACTTGAAGTAGAGAAACTTATCAGTTACAGAGAGTTCAACCGACTTAGTAAATATATCCCTGAATCTGTGCTTACTGAAGAGTTCTGATGTCACTAGTTTGAGGATGGATTGCATGATTCTATCAAAAAAATCTAGCAGCAGTTACTCTGTTACAGCAAGTGACATACCATCAGCGAGTACAGGCTACAATAAAAATTGAGAAACAGGAGGTGGTTAGGAGAGAAAGGAGTCAAAGAAGGGATTTTAGTAGAGGAGGCCAGTTCTCAGGGAAATGGAGTCGAGAAGGTACTACTTTTGCACCGAAAAATATTCAGAGATCTGTGACATGGGGAAGGCAACAAAACTTTCCCTCTTTGGTTGTTTCTAGTAGGGGGTCGTCTGGAGGCCGAGGTTCTGAACCCTCGAAGTGCCCTGATTGTTCTGTATATCATTGGGGTGTTTGCAGAAGGGCTACAAGAGCCTGTTTTCGCTGTTGTAGTACTGAGCATAAGATAGATAGTTGCCCTCTCAACTAGGCTCAGACATCACAAGCCAGTCGAGAGGTCTTTCATGCGTCTGTTGAGAACAGAGAATGTGGTAGAGGTTGAGTAGGATCTGTGCAGAATAGACCGAATCGGAGTAATCAATCAGAAACAGTAGATCGACCAGTTGTGCCTACTACTTCGGCTCAAGCTTATGCACTGAAAGCTCGTGAGGATCAGGATGCACCAGATGTCATTGCTGGTATTGTTTCTCTCTTTGATTTTGAAATGTATGCATTAATTGATCCTGGATCTACACACTCATATATCTGTGCTGGAAAAATGTTTGATATGAAGATGTCTATAGACCAATTAGAATATAACATTCATGTGACCAGTCCTCTGGGCAGCAGTGTGTTAGTTAATCAGGTATTTTGGAATTGTCCTGTTGTGATTAAAGGAACTGAGTATGTAGCAAATTTGATTAAATTTGCATTTCATGAATTTGATTTGATTTTGGGTATAGATTGGTTATCTAAGCAACGGGTAGTAATTAACTGTAATGCTAAGACAATTATGTTTAGGAGACCCGATCAGTCTGAGATAGTATTGCATGGCATCCGTACTAATTCCTTAGTTAAGGTGGTATCTGCTATGCAAGCTGGAAAGCTTCTCAAGAAGGGATGTGAAGCTTATCTAGCTTTTATGCTTGATTCCTAGAAGGAGGGTGGAAAGGATAAACTGCTTGACATTCCTGTAGTGAATTAATTTCTAGATGTATTTCTTAAGGAATTACTTGGACTCCCTCCTGAAAGAGATATGGAGTTATCTACTGAAGTTATACTTGACACTACTCCTATATCCAGAGCACCATACAGAATGGCTCCTACTGAGTTAAAGGAGTTGAAGGTATAGTTACAAGAGATTTTGGATAAGGGGTTTACTAAACTCAGTGTGTCACTGTGGGGAGCACCGGTATTGTTTGTTAAGAAGAAAGATGGCACACTACGGATTTGCATCGATCACAGGCAATTGAATAAAGTCACAGCGAAGAATAAGTATCCATTTCCAAGGATTGAAGACTTATTTGATCAGTTGAAAGATGCAGGAGTGTTTTAAAAGATAGATGTTGGACCCCGATTTTTAAGTGAAATTTAGAAATAATAAGTAAAAAGAAATAAGTGTTATTATGTATATGTTTAGGTATAAATGAAATTATACTTAAAGGAAAGTGATAAGGAAAGAATTGATGGATTTTGATAATTTTGGGAGTTGAATAGATTTGTATGGTTTTGAAAGTTAAAGTGACTTAGT
>JAOSBN010085944.1:0-12208 GCA_027563595.1 Erythroxylum suave | reverse complement strand
TCAAACTAATCTCATTCATAGCATGCATTTCATATAAAAATAACACAATAATAATAAAGTTTACCTCAAGAAGATCATAGCAAAATCGAATAGAGAGAAGACAAGTGAGAGGGGTGAAGGAAAGGGGGGTTGGCGGGCTTATAAAGCCGCTCGTTTACCGACGGAACACTCAATTCTGTCGGTAAATTAGGGTTACGCGTGCACAAACGTCGATGCGTGCCTACAGTTACCGACAGAATTGGGTGTTCCGTCAATAAATGGGCGCCACATTCAAGCGGGATAAACTCAAATACCGACGGAACACCCCATTCCATCGGTAATCACGCTTTCTGGAAGAATCCAAACTGCTGACTGGACGATGTACCGACGGAACCAGCTTTTCCATCAGTGAGATTGCTATCAACTCACCGACGGACTGATCCGATCCATCAGTAAAGCACGTTTTGAGCAGCCTTTGCCGACGGAATGATCTCTCCGTCGGTGTTAAGTTTACTAAGTCACCGACGGACACATGTGGTCCGTCGGCGAACTTGTTGGTTATAGTTGTATTTTGCGACGGTACCTTCCCTTCCGTCGGTATTAGAATTTTCATTTTCCATAATTTCTTATTTGCCGACAGAAATATTGTTTCTGTCGGTACATATACCGACCGTAGCCCGTCCGTCGGTGTTTTACCGTCGGTAATAAAATGCGCGAACATTTGGCATATTTTTTACCGAAGGTTTTTTCTTGGCGCTGTTATATTTCGTTGCAAATATTGATTCCAAAATTCTATACCGACGGTTGAGTGTTTCTGTCGCAAATGTGACTATATTACTGACGGAATTGAAAGTTTCGTTGGTAAATAACGGCTGTATTGTTTTTGTCGGAAAAATTCTGCCACTATTCTCGCATTTTCTTATAGTGGCAGTTGCGGCTGCCGCAACAGTCCCTTGGCACGGTGGGTAGGCACCATCGAGGGGACAAATGGCCCCTTGGGCACCTTGGGTGGGCAAGTCTGCACATAGGTACAGTTGCGGCTGCCGCAACAGTCCTTTGGAACGATTGGTGGGCACCATCGGGGGGAAAAATGGGCCCTTGGGCACCTTGGGTGAGCAAGTCCGCACGTTGCTGCAGTTGTGGCTGCCACAACAGTCCCTTCTCAGGGTGGGGAGGCACCATCAGGGGAAAAATGGCCCTTTGGGCACCTTGGGTAGGAACGTCTACACATAGGTGCAGTTGCGGTGGCCGCAACAGTCCCTTGGCACGGTGGGTGGGCACCATCGGGGGGAAAAATGGCCCCTTGGGCACTTTGGTTGGGCAAGTCAGCATATTGATGCAGTTGTGGATGCCCCAACAGTCCCTTGGCATGGAAGGGAGGCACCATCGGGCCAAAAAATGGCCCCTTGGGCACCTTGGGTGGGAAACTCTGCACCTTGGTGCAATTGCGGCTATTGCAACAGTCCCTTCGTAGGGTGTGGAGGCACAATCAGGGTGAAAAATGGCCCCTTCGGCAACTTCGGTGGGCAAGTCTACACGTTGGTGCAGTTGCGGCTTTCGCAACAGTTCCTTGGCACGATGGCGAGGCACCATCGGGGGGAAAAATGGCCCCTTGTGCACCTTGGTTAGGCAAGTCAGCATGTTGATGCAGTTGTGGATGCCGCAACAGTCCCTTGGCATAGTAGGGAGGCACCATCGGGGGGAAAAATGGCCCCTTGGGCTCCTTGGGTAGGACAATCCGCACGTTGGTGCAGTTACGGCTGCCGCAACAGTCCCTTGGCACGGTGGGGAGGCACCATCAGGGGGAAAAATGGCCCCTTGGGCACCTTGGGTGGGAAACTCTGCACTTTGGTGCAGTTGCTGCTGCCGCAATAGTCCCTTGGCACGGTGTAGAGGCACCATCGGTTGGAAAAATGGCCCGTTGGGCACCTTCGGAGGGCAAGTCTGCATGTTGGTGCAGTTGCAGCTGCCTCAACCATCCCTTGGCATGGTGGGTAGGCACCATCAGTGAGAAAAATGGCCCCTTGGGCACCCTGGGTGGGCACTCTGCACGTTGGTGCAGTTGCGGTTCCCGCAACAGTCCCTTGGCACGGTGGGTACGCACCATCAGGGGAAATAATGGCCCCTTGGACACCTTGGGTGGGCCAGTCTGCACGTTGGTGCCATTGTGGCAGCCGCAACAGTCCCTTCTCAGGGTGGGGAAGCACCATCGGGCGGAAAAATGGCACCTTGGGCACGTTGGGTGGGCAAATCTACACGTTGATACAGTTGAAGCTGCCGCAGCAGTCCGTTGGCGCGGTGGGGAGGCACCATCAGAGGGAAAAATAGCCCCTTGGGCACCATGGGTGGGCAACTCTACACATTAGTGTACTTGCAACTGCTGCAACAATCCCTTGGCACGGTGGGTAGGCACCATCGTGGGGAAAAATGGCCCGTTAGGCACCTTGGGTGGGAAATTCAGCACGTTGGTGCTGTTGCGGCTGCCAGAACAGTGCCTTGGCATGGTGGGTAGGCACCATCGGGGGGAAAAATTGCCCGTTGGGAACCTTGGGTGGCCAAGTCAACACGTTGGTCCAGTTACGGCTGCCGCAACAGTCCCCTGGCACGGTGCATAGACACCATCGGGGGGACAAATGACCTGTTGGGCACCTTGGGAGGGCAAGTCTACACGTTGGTGCAATTACGGTTGCCGCAACAATCCCTTGGCCCGATGGGTAGGCACCATTGGGGAGAAAAATGGCACCTTGGGCACCTTGGGTGGGCAAGTCTGAACGTAGGTGCAGTTGCAATTGTTGCAACTATCCCTTGGCACGGTGGGGAGGCACCATCGGGGGGAAAAATGGCCCGTTGGGCTACTTGGGTGGACAAGTCTGCACATTCGTCCAGTTGCGGCTGCCGCAACAATCCCTTGGTACGGTGGGGACGCACCATCGGGGGGAAAAATAGCCCCTTGGTACGGTGGGTAGGTCTGTATTTTGGTGCAGCTGCGGTTGCTGCAACAGTCCCTTGGCATGGTGGGTAGGCACCATCTAGAGGAAAAATGGCCCCTTGGGCACCTTGAGTGGGCAAGTCCGCAAGTTGCTGCAGTTGCCGTTGCCGCAACAGTCCCTTCTCAGGGTGGGGAGGCACCATCGGGGGAAAAATGGCCCCTTTGGTACCTTGGGTGGGAAAGTCTACGCCTAGGTGCAGTTGCGGCTGCCGCAACAGTCCCCTGGTATAGTAGGGAGGCACCATCGGGGGGAAAAATGGCCCCTTGGGCACCTTCGGTGGACCAATCTGCACGTTGGTGCAGTTGCGGCTGCCGTAACAGTCCCCTGGCATGGTGGGGAGGCACCACCGGGGGGAAAAATGCCCCTTGGGCACCTTGGGTGGGCCAATCTGAACGTTGGTGCAGTTGCAGCTACTGCAACAGTCCCTTGGCACGGTGGTAAGGCGCCATCGAGTGGAAAAATTGCCCCTTGGGCACCTTTGTTGGGCAAGTCAGCACGTTGATGCAGTTGCGAATGTCGCAATAGTTCCTTGGCACGGAACGGAGCCACCATCAGAGGGAAAAATGGCCCCTTGGGCACCTTGGGTGGGCAAGTCTGCACGTCGGTGCAGTTACGGCTGCTGTCCCTTGGCACGGTGGGGAGGCAACATCGGGGAAAAAAATGGCCCCTTGGGCACCTTGGGTGGAAAACTGTGCACCTTGGTGCAGTTGCGGCTGCCGCAATAGTCCCTTAGCATTGTGTGGAGGCACCATCGGGGGGAAAAATTGCCCCTTGGGCACCTTCGATTGGCAAGTCTGCACGTTGGAGCAGTTGCGGCTGCCGCAACAGTCCCTTGGCACAGTGGGTAGGTATCATCGGGGGGAAAAATTGCCCGTTGGGCACCTTGGGTGGGCAAGTCAGCACGTTGGTCCAGTTGCGGTTGCCGCAACAGTCCCTTGGCACAGTGGGGAGGCATCATCTGGTGGAAAAATGGCCCCTTGGGCACCTTGCGTGGGAAAGTTAGCAAGTTGGTCCAGTTGCGGCTGCAGCAATAGTCCCTTGGCACGGTGCGTAGGCACCATCTGCGGGAAAAATGGCCCTTTGGGGATCTTGGATGGGAAATTTTGCATGTCGGTGTAGTTGCGGCTGCCGCAACATTCCCTTGGCACAGTGGGGAAACACCATCGGAGGGAAATATGGCCCTTTGGGCTCCTTCGGTGGGTAAGTCTTCACGTTGGTGCAGTTGCGCCTGTCGCAGCGGTCCCTTCTAAGAGTGGGGAGGCACCACCGGGGGGAAAAGTGGCCCTTTGGGCAACTATGGTGGGGAAGACTGCAGGTAGGTACAGTTGTGGCTGCCGCAACAGTCCCTTGACACGGTGATGAGGCACCATCGGGGGGAAAACTGGCCCCTTAGGCACCCTGGGTGGGCAAGTCTCCACGTAGATGCAGTTGCGGCTGCCGCAACAGTCCCTTAGCACGGTTGGTGGGCACCGTCGGGGGGAAAAATGGCCCCTTGGGCATCTTGGGTGGGCAAGTCCGCACGTTGCTGCAGTTGCGGCTGCCGCAACAGTCCCTTCTCAGGGTAGGGAGGCACCATCTGGGGAAAAATGTCCCCTTGGGCACCTTGGGTGGGAAAGTCTACACGTAGGTGCAGTTGCGGCTGCCGCAAGATTCCCTTGGCAGGATGGGTAGGCACCATCAGGGGGAAAAATTGCCCGTTGGGCACCTTGGGTGGGAAAGTCAGCACCTTAGTCCAGTTTTGGCTGCCGCAACAGTACCTTGGCACGATGGGTAGGCACCATCGAGGAGAAAAATGGCCCGTTGGGCACCTTCGGAGGGCAAGCCTGCACGTTGGTGCAATTGCAGCTGCTGCAACAGTCCCTTGGCACGATGGGTAGGGACCATCGGGGAGAAAAATGGCCCCTTGGCCACCTTGGGTGGGCAATTCTTAACGAAGGTGCAGTTGCGGCTGCCGCAATAGTCTCTTGGCCCAGTGGGTAGGCACCATCGGGGGGAAGAGTGGTCCTTTGGGCACCTTGGGTGGGCAAGTCTGCACGTTGGTGCAGTTGCGGCTGCCATAACAGTCCCTTTACACGGTTGGTAGGCACCATCGATGAGAAAAATGGCCCGTTGGGCACCCTGGGTGGGCAAGTCTGCACGTAGGAGCTGTTGCAGCTACCGAAACAGTCCCTTGGCACGATAGGTGGGCACCACCGGGGGGAAAAATGACCCCTTGGGCACCTAGGGTGGGCAAGTCCGCATGTTGGTGCTGTTGCGGCTGCCGTAACAGTCCCTTCCCAGGGTGGGGAGGAACCATCGGGGGGAAAATGGCCCCTTGGGCATCTTTGGTGGGCAAGTCTGCACGTTGGCGCAGTTGCGGCTACCGTAGCAGTTCCTTGGCGCTGTGGGTAGGCACCATCGAGGGGAAAAATGGCCTGTTGGGCACGTTGGGTGGGTAAGTCAGCACGTTGGTGTGGTTGCGACTACCACAAGAGTCCCTTGGCACGGTGGGTGGGCACCATCGGGGGGGAAAAAACTTCCCGTTGGGCACCTTGGGTGGGCAAGTAAGCACGTTGGTCCAGTTGTGGCTGCCGCAACAGTCCCTTCGCACCATTGGTAAGCACCATAGGGGAGAAAAATGGCCCATTGGGCGCCTTAAGTGGGCAAGTCTACACGTTGGTGCAGTTGCGGCTATCGTAGCAGTTCCTTGGCACGGTGGGTAGGCACCATAGGGGGGAAAAATGGCCCGTTGAGCACCTTGGGCGGGCAAGTCAGCACGTTGGTGCAATTTCGGTTGCCACAGCAGTTCCTTGGCACGGTGTGTAGGCACCACCGGGGAGAAAAATTACCCGTTGGGCACCTTAGGTGGGCAAGTCTGCACGTGGGCAGTTGCAGCTGCCGCAACAATCCCTTGCCGCGGTGGGTAGGCACCATCGGGGGGAAAAGTGGCCCCTTGGGCATCTTGGGTGGGCAAGTCTACACGTTGATGCAGTTGCAGATGCCACAACTGTCCCTTGGCACGGTGGGTGGGCACCATCGGGGGGAAAAATGGCCCCTTGGGTAGCTAGCGTGGGCAAGTCCACACATTGGTGCAGTTGTGGCTGCCGCAATAGTCCCTTCTTACGGTGGGGAGGCACCACCGAGGGGAAAAATGGCCCTTTGGGCCCCTTGGGTGGGCAAGTCTGACATTGATGCCGTTGGGGCTACCACAACAATCCCTTGGCACAGTAGGGAGGCACCATCGGGGGGAAAAATGGCCCCTTTGGAACCTTAGGAGGGCAAGTCTACACGTTGGTGCAGTTGTGGCTATCGGAACAGTCCCTTTGCACCGTGGGTAGGCACCATCGGGGAGAAAAATGGCCCTTGGGCACCATGGGTGGGCAAGTCTGAACGTAGGTGCAGTTGTAGTTGTTGCAACAGTCCCTTGGCACGGTGGGTAGGCACCATCGGGGGGAAAAATGGCCCCATGGGCACCTTGGGTGGGCAAGTCTGCACGTTGATACAGTTGCCGCTGCCGTAACAATCCCTTTGCAAGGTTGGTAGGTACCATCGGGGAGAAAAATGGCCCCTTGGGTACCCTGGGAGGGAAAGTCTGCATGTAGGTGTAATTGCGGCTGGCGCAACAGTCCCTTGGCACGGTAGGTATGCGCCATTAGGGGGAAAAATGGCCTCTTGGGCACCTTTGATGGGCAAGTCTATACGTTGGTGTAGTTGCGGCTGCGACAACAGTCCCTTCTCAGGGTGGGGAGGCACCATCGGGGGAAAAAATGGCCCCTTGGGCACCTTGGGTGGGCAAGTCTACGCGTTGGTGTAGTTCCGGCTACCGCAACAGTCCCTTGGCACGGTGCGTAAGCCCCATCGAGGAGAAAAATGGTCGTTTGGGCACCTTGGGTGGGCAAGTCTGAACGAAGGTGCAGTTGCGGCTGCCGCAAGAGTCCCTTGGCACCTTGGGTAGGCACCATCGGGGGGAATAGTGGCTCCTTGGGCACCTTGGGTGGGCAAGTCTACACGTTGGTGCAATTGCGGCTGTAGTAATAGTCCCTTTGTAACGTTGGTAGGCACCATCGGGAGGAAAAATGGTCTCTTGGGCATCTTTGATGGGCAAGTCCGCACGGTGGTGCAGTGGCGGTTGTCGCAACAGTCCCTTCTCATGGTGGGGAGGCACCATCGGGGGGAAAAATGGCCCCTTGGGCACCTTGGGTGGGCAAGTCTGCACGTTGGTACAATTGCGGCTACCGTAGCAGTCGCTTGGCTCGGTGGGTAGGCACCATCGGGAGGAAAAATGGCCCGTTAGGCACCTTGGGTGGGCAAGTTAGCACGTTGGTGCAGTTGCGGCTGCCGCAACAGTCCCTTGGCATGGTGGGTAGGCACCATCAGGCGGAAAAATAGACCGTTAGACACCTTGGGAGGGCAAGTCTGCACGTTGGTGCAGTTGCGGCTGCCGCAACAGTCCCTTCGCACCATTGGTAGGCACCATCGGGGAGAAAAATGGCCCCTTGGGCACCCTGGGTGGGCAAGTATGCACTTTTTCCAGTTGCGGCTACCGCAAAAGTCTCTTGGCATGGTGGGTAGGCATCATCGGGGGGAAAAGTGGCCTGTCGGGCACCTTAGCTGAGCAAGTCAGCAAGTTGGTGGAGTTGCGGCTCCCACAACAGTCCCTTGGCATGGTGGGTAGGTAAGTCTGCACGTCGGTGCAGTTGCGGCTACAGCAATAGTCCCTTGGAAGGGTGTAGAGGCACCATCAGGGGGAAAAATGGCCCCTTGGGCACCTTGGGTGGGCAAGCCAGCACCTTGGTCCAATTGCAGCTGCCGCAACTGTCGCTTGGCACGGTGGGTAGGCACTATCAAGGGGAAAAATGGCCCATTGGGCACCTTGGTAGGGCAAGTCTGCACGTTGGTGCAGTTGCAGCTGCTACAACAGTCCCTTGGCACGGTGGGTAGGCACCATCGGGTAGAAAAATGGCCTTTTGGGCACCTTGGGAGGGCAAGTCTGCACGTTGGTGCAGTTGCAGCTGCCACAACAATCCCTTTGCACCGTTTGGTAGGCACCATCGGGGAGAAAAATGGCCCCTTGAGTACCCTAGGTGGGCAAGTCAGCACCTTGGTCTAATTGCGGCTGCCGCAACAGTCCCTTGGCACAGTAGGTAGGCTCCATCGAGGGGAAAAATGGCCAGTTGGGCACATTGATAGGGCAAGTCTGCACGTTGGTCCAGTTGCAGCTGCTGCAACAGTCCCTTGGCACGATGAGTAGGGACCATCATGGAGAAAAATGGCACCTTGGGCACCTTGGGTGGGCAAGTCTGAACGAATTTGCAGTTGCGGCTGCTACAACAGTCACTTGGCACAGTGCGCAGGCACCATCGGGCGGAAAAATGACCCCTTGGCCACCTTGGATGGGCAAGTCTGCACGTAGGTGCAGTTGCGGCTACTGATACAGTCCCTTGGCACTGTAGGTGGGCACCATCGGGGGGAAAAATGGCCCCTTGGGCACCTTGGGTGGGCAAGTCCGCACATTGGTGCAATTGCGACTGCCGCAAAAGTCCCTTCTCAGGGTTGGGAGGCGCCATTGGGGGAAAAATGGCCCCTTGGGCAACTTGGGTGGGCAAGTCTGCACGTTGGTATAATTGCGGCTACCGCAACAGTCCCTTGGCAGGGTGGGTAGGCACCATCGGGGGGAAAAATCACCCGTTGGGCAACTTGGGTGGGCAAGTAAGCACCTTAGTCCAGTTGCGGCTACCGCAACAGTACCTTGGCACGGTGGGTAGGCACCATCGAGGGGAAAAATGGCCAGTTGGGCACGTTGGAAGGGCAAGTCTGCACATTGGTCCAGTTGCAGCTTCTGCAACAGTCCCTTGGTACGATGAGTAGGGACCATCATGGAGAAAAATGGCCCCTTGGGCACCTTGGGTGGGCAAGTCTGAACGAAGTTGCAGTTGCGGCTGCTGCAACAGTCCCTTGGCACGGTGGGTAGGCACCATCAGGGGGAAAAATGGCCACTTGGGCACCTTGGGTCGGCAAGTCCGGATGTTGGTGCCGTGGCGGCTGTCGCAACAGTCCCTTCCTAGGGTGGGGAGGCACCATTGGGTGGAAAAATGTCCCCTTGGACACCTTGGGTGGGCAAGTCTGCATGTTGGTGCAGTTGCGGCTGCCGCAACAGTCCCTTGGCACCGTGGGTAGGCACCATCAGGCGGAAAAATGGACCGTTAGGCACCTTGGGAGGGCAAGTCTACACGTTGGTGCAGTTGCGGCTGCCGCAACAGTCCCTTCGCACCATTGGTAGGCACCATCGGGGAGAAAAATGGCCCCTTGGGCACCCTGGGTGGGCAAGTATGCACTTTTGTCCAGCTGCGGCTACCGTAAAAGTCCCTTGGCACGGTAGGTAGGCATCGTCGGGGGGAAAAATGGCCTGTTGGGCACCTTGGCTGAGCAAGTCAGCAAGTTGGTGGAGTTGCGGCTCCCGCAACAGTCCTTTGGCATGGTGGGTAGGTAAGTCTGCACGTTGGTGCAGTTGCGGCTACAACAATAGTCCCTTGGCAGGGTGAAGAGGCACCATCAGGGGGAAAAATGGCCCCTTGGGCACCTTGGGTGGGCAAGTCAGCACCTTGGTCCAATTGCAACTACCGCAACAGTCGCTTGGCACGGTGGGTAGGCACTATCGAGGGGAAAAATGGCCCGTTGGGCACCTTGGTAGGGCACGTCTGCAGGTTGGTGCAGTTGCAGCTGCTGCAATAGTCCCTTGGCACGGTGGGTAGGCACAATCGGGTAGAAAAATGGGCTTTTGGGCACCTTGGGAGGGCAAGTCTGCACGTTGGTGCAGTTGCGGCTGCCGCAACAGTCCCTTTGCACCGTTTGGTAGGCACCATCGGGGAGAAAAATAGCCCCTTGAGCACCCTAGGTGGGCAAGTCAGCACCTTGGTCCAATTGCGGCTGCCGCAACAGTCCTTTGGCACAGTGGGTAGGCACCGTCGAGGGGAAAAATGGCCAGTTGGGCACATTGGTAGGGCAAGTCTGCATGTTGGTTCAGTTGCAGCTGCTGCAACAGTCCCTTGGCACGAAGAGCAGGGACCATCATGGAGAAAAATTGCCCCCTGGGCACCTTGGGTGGGTAAGTCTGAAAGAATTTGAAGTTGTGGCTGCCGCAAGAATCACTTGGCACGGTGGGTAGGCACCATCGGGGGGAAAAATGGCCCCTTGGCCACCTTGGGTGGGCAAGTCTGCACGTAGGTGCAGTTGCGGCTATTGATACAGTCCCTTGGCACGGTAGGTGGGTACCATTGAGGGGAAAAATGGCCTCTTGGGCACCTTGGATGGGCAAGTCCGCACGTTGGTACAATTCCGACTGCTACAAAAGTCCCTTCTCAGGGTGAGGAGGCACCATTGGGGGGAAAAATGGCCCCTTGGGCAACTTGGGTGGGCAAGTCTGCACGTTGGTGCAATTGCGGCTGCCGCAACAGTCACTTGGCAGGGTGGGTAGGCACCATCGAGGGGAAAAATCACCCGTTGGGCACCTTGGGTGGACAAGTAAGCACCTTAGTCCAGTTACGGCTGCCGCAACAGTACCTTGGCACGGTGGGTAGGAACCATCGAGGGGAAAAATGGCCAGTTGGGCACGTTGGTAGGGCAAGTCTGCACGTTGGTCCAGTTGCAGCTGCTGCAACAGTTGCTTGGCACAATGAGTAGGGACCATCATGGAGAAAAATGGCGCCTTGGGCACCTTGGGTGGGCAAGTCTGAACGAAGTTGCAGTTGAGGCTGCCGCAATAGTCCCTTGGCACGGTGGATAGGCATCATCAGGGGGAAAAATGGCCACTTGAGCACCTTGGGTCGGCAAGTCCGCATGTTGGTGCTGTGGCGGCTGCCGCAACAGTCCCTTCTCAGGGTGGGGAGGCACCATTGGGGGGAAAAATGGCCCCTTGGACACCTTAGGTGGGCAAGTCTGCACGTTGGTACAGTTGCGGCTATCGTAGCAGTCGCTTGGCTCGGTGGGTAGGCACCATCGGGGGGAAAAATGGCCCGTTTGGCACCTTGGGTGGGCAAGTCAGCACGTTGGTTCAATTGCGGCTGCCGCAACAGTCCCTTAGCAGGGTGGATAGGCACCATCGGGGGGAAAAATTTCCTGTTGGGCACCTTGGGTGGGCAAGTAAGCATGTTGGTCCAGTTGCGGCTGCCGCAACAGTCCCTTGGCACGGTGGGTAGGCACCATCATGCAGAAAAATGGCCCGTTAGGCACATTGGGAGGGCAAGTATGCAAATTGGTGTAGTTGCGGCTGTCGCAACAGTCCCTTCGCACCATTGGTAGGCACCATTGGGGAGAAAAATGGCCACATGGGCACCCTGCGTGGGCAAGTCTGCACTTTTATCCAGTTGCGGCTGCCGCAACAGTCCCTTGGCACGTTGGGTAGGCACCATCAGGGGGAAGAGTGGCCCATTGGGCACCTTGGGTGGGCAAGTTAGCAAGTTGTTGGAGTTACGGCTACCGCAATAGTCCCTTGGCACGGTGGGTAGGTAAGTCTGCACGTTGGTGCAGTTGCGGCTACCGCAATAGTCCCTTGGCACGGTGTGGAGGCACCATCAGGGGGAAAAATGGCCCCTTGGGCACCTTGGGTGGGCAAGTCAGCACCTTGGTCCAATTGCGGTTGCCGCAACAGTCCCTTGGCACTGTGAGTAGGCACTATCTAGTGGAAAGATGGCCCGTTGCGCACCTTGGTAGGACAAGGCTGCACGTTGGTGTAGTTGCAGCTGTTGCAACAGTCCCTTGGTACGATGGGTAGGCACCATCGGGGAGAAAAATGGCCCCTTAGGCACCTTGGGTGGGCTAGTCTGAACGTAGGTGCAGTTGCAGCTGCTATAACAGTCCCTCGGCACGGTGGGTAGGCACCATCGGAGGGAAAAATAGCCTGTTGGGCACCTTGGGAGGGCAAGTCTGCACGTTGGTGCAGTTGCAGCTGCCGCAAAAGTCCCTTCGCACCGTTTGGAAGGCACCATCGGGAAGAAAAATGGCCCCTTGGGCACCCTGGGTGGGCAAGTCAGCACCTTGGTCTAATTGCAGCTACTGCAACAGTCCATTGGCATGGTGGGTAGGCACCATCGAGGGGAAAAATGGCCCGTTGGGCACCTTGGTAGGGCAAGTCTGCACATTGGTGCAGTTGTAGCTACTGCAACAGTCCCTTGGCACGGTGAGTAGGGACCATCATGGAGAAAAATGGCCCCTTGGGCTCCTTAGGTGGGCAAGTCTAAATGAAGTTGCAGTTGCGGCTGGCG
>JAOSBN010085913.1:0-12212 GCA_027563595.1 Erythroxylum suave | reverse complement strand
GTAGCAGTGTCTATGAATCCGAATAACGTTCATCAATCCGTGTCAATCCGTGTAAAAGGTATTTTGCGCAATCTATATATTTTTTTTGTTATACAACCTGTTGTATTATGGTCTTTTTCGCAGCGTATTGTGAATACCTGAGCCACACGCGATCCAACACAAAGGTGGACCAAGGTGCTGTTTTTCCCACAAAGGTTGCCACCCACCTAACCAATGGACTGTTTCGACCGCCAAAGGTGCATCAACATGCTGATTTTCCCATCGAAGGTGCCCAATGGGCTATTTTTCCTACCGAAGGTGCCTACCGACCATCGATAGTGCACCAATGTGCTGATTTTCCCCCTCAAGGTGCACAATGGGCTTTTGTTCCCATCGAAGGTGCCTACACACTATGCCAAGGGGCTGTTTCTGCCACCGAAGGTGCACCATGTTGCTGATTTTCCCACCGAAGGTGCACCAGCGGGCTATTTTTCCCACCAAAGGTGGACCCAATGTGCCAAGGGGCTATTTAGGCTACCGAAGGAGCACTAACTTGCTGATTCTCCCACCGAAGGTGCGCATACAAGCTATTTTTCCCATTGAAGATGCCTCCCCACCGTGTCGAGGGACTGTTTTGGCCATTGAAGGTGCATCAACGTGCTGATTTTCACACCAAAGGTGGACCAAGGTGCTGTTTTTCCCACAGAAAGTACCTACCCATCTTCCCAACGTACTATTTCAACCGCTGACGGTGCACCAACATGTTGATTTTCCCACCGAAGGTGCCCAACGGGCTATTTTTCCCACTGAAGGTGCCTAGCCACCATGCCAAGGGGCTATTTCGACCATTAATGGTGAACCAACGTGCGGATTTTCCCACCGAAGGTGCCTATACACTTTGCCAAGGAGCTGTTTCAGCGACCGAAGGTGCACCAACGTGCTGATTTTCTCACAGAAGGTGTGCCAACGGATTATTTTTCCCACTGAACATACCTACCCACCATGTCAAGGTTTTGATTTTCCCACCGAAGGTTCCCCAAGATGCTGATTTTCCCACAAAAGGTGCACCAACTGGCTATTTTTCCCACCGAAGGTGCCCAACGGCCTATTTTTCCCACCAAAGGTGCCTACCACCGTGCCAAGGGACTGTTTCAGCTACCAAAGGTGAACTAAGGTGCTGACCTTCCCACTGAAGGAGCACCAACTTGCTAATTTTCCCACTGAAGGTGATTATACGGGCTATTTTTCCCATCGAAGGTGCCTATCCACCTTGCCATGGGGCTATTTCGGGCATCGAAGGTGCACCAACGTGCTTATTTTCCCTTGAAAGGTGGACCAAGGTGCTGTTTTTCCCACCGAAGGTGCCTACCCACCTTGCCAATGGACTGTTTTGGCCACTAAAGGTGCACCAACATGCTGATTTTGCCAACGAAGGTGCTCAACGGGCTATTTTTCCCACACAAGGTGCCTACTCACCATGTCAAGGGGCTGTTTCGACCATCGAAGGTGCACCAACGTGCTGATTCTCCCAGTGAAGGTGCCCAACGGGCTATTTTTCCCGCCGAAGGTGCCTACACACTATGCCAAGGGGTTGTTTCTGCCACCGAAGGTGCACGAAGTTGCTAATTTTCCTATCGAAGGTGCGCAATGGGTGACTTTTCCCACCGAAGGTGCCTACCCACCCTGCCAAGGGGATGTTTCGGCCACCGAAGGTGCCCCAAGGTGCTGATTTTCCCACCGAACGTACCCAACGGGCTATTTTTCCCACCAAAGGTGCTACCACCGTGCTAAGGGGTTGTTTCAGCTACCGAAGGTAAACTAAGGTGATGACTTTCCCACCGAAGGAACACCAACTGGATATTTTTCCCACTAAAGGTGCCAACCCACCGTGCCAAGGGGTTGTTTCGGCCACCGAAGGTGCACCAAAGTGTTGATTTTCCTACCGAAGGTGCCCAATGTGGTAATTTTGCTACCGAAGGAGCCTAACTGGTTATTTTTCCCAACAAAGGTGCCTGCCCACCCTGCCAGGGGGCTATTTTGGCTATCAAAAGTGAACCAAGGTGCTAATTTTCCCATCGAAGCTGCCCAATGGGCTATTTTTCCCACCGAAAGTGCACAAAGGGCTATTTTTCCCACCAAAGGTGCCTTCCCACCATGCCAAGGGGCTGTTTCGGCTACAAAAGGTGAACCAAGGTGCTGATTTTCCCATCGAAGGTGCACCAACTGGATATTTTTCCCACCGAAGGTGCCAACCCACCGTGCCAAGGGGTTGTTTCGGCCACCGAAGGTGCACCAAAGTGCTGATTTTCCCACCGAAGGTGCCCAATGTGGTAATTTTACTACCGAAGGTGCCTAACTGGTTATTTTTCCCACCGAAGGTGCCTACCCACCATGCCAAGGGGCTGTGTTGGCTACCAAAGGTTAACCAAGGTGCTGATTTTCCCATCGAAGGTACCCAACGGGCTATTTTTCCCACCTGAAGGTGCCTACCCACCGTGGCAACGAATGGTTTCGAGCACCGAAGGTGCACCAACGTGTTAATTTTCCCACCGAAGATGCACCAATGGATCATTTTTCCCACCGAACGTACCTACCCAGCATGCCAAGGGGCTGTTTCGGCCACGGAAGGTCCACCAAGGTGCCCAACGGGCTAATTCTCCCATCGAAGGTGCCCGACGGTTTATTTTTCCCATCGAAGGCACCTACCCACCGCGTCAAGGGGCTGTTTCGGCTATCAAAGGTGAACCAAGGTGCTGATTTCCGATAGAAGGTGCCCAACGAGCTATTTTTCGTACCGAAGGTGCCCAATGGGCTATTTTCCCATGAAAGGTGCCTTCCCACCGTCCGAAGGGGCTGTTTCGGCTACCAAAGGTGAACGAAGGTGCTGGTTTTCCCACCGAAGGTGGCCAACGGGCTGTTTTTCCCACCGAAGGTGCCTACCCACCGTGCCAAGGGGCTGTTTCGGCCATCGAAGGTGCACCAAGGTGCTGATTTTCCCAAAAAAAGGTGGACTAAGGTGCTGTTTTTCCCACTGAAGGTGCCTACCCACCTTGCCAACAAACTGTTTAGGCGGCTAAAGGTGCACCAACATGCTAATTTTCCTACTGAAGGTGCCTATCCACCGTGCCAAGGGGTTGTTTCGGCCACCGAAGGAGCACCAACTTGTTTATTTTCCCACTGGAGGTGCACATACGGGATATTTTTCGCATCGAAGGTGCCTTCCCACCATGCCAAGGTGTTGTTTCAGCCATCGAAGGTGCACCAACGTGCTGATTTTCCCACCAAAGGTGGACCAAGTTTTTTTTTTCCCACCGAAGGTTCCTACCACCTTGCCAAGGCACAGTTTCGGCCACTAAAGGTGTACCAACACGCTTTTGTTCCCACCGAAGGTGCCCAACGGACTATTTTTCCCACTGAAGGTGCCTTCATACTTTGTCAAGGTGATGTTTCTGCCACCGAAGGTGCATCAACGTGCTGATTTTCCCACCGAAGGTGCCCAATGGGCTATTTTTCGCACCGAAGGTGCCTACCCACCGTGTCCAGGGGCTGTTTTAGCCATCGAAGATGACCCAAGATGTTGATTTTCCCACCGAAGGTGCACAAACAGGCTATTATTCCTAATGAAGACACCTACACACTGTGCCAAGGTGCTATTTCGGCCACCAAAGGTGTACCAACTTGCTGATTTTCCCACTAAAGGTGCATATAAGGGCAAATTTTTCCATCGAAGGTGCCAACCCACTGTGCCAAGGGGTTGTTTCGACCATTGAAGGTGCACCAACGTGCTAATTTTCCCGCTGATGGTGCCCAACGAGCTTTTTTTCCCGCCGGAGCTACCTACACACTATGCCAAGGGGTTGTTTCTGCCACCGAAGGTGCACCAACTTGCTAATTTTTCCACCGAAGGTGCCCAACAGGCTATTTTTTCCACCGAAGGTGCCTACCCACCTTGCCAAACGGCTACTTACGGGCTATTTTTCCCACCGAAGGTGCCTATCCACCGTGCCAAGGGGTTGTTTTGGCCACCGAAGGTGGACCAACATGCCGATTTTCCTACCTAAGGTGCACCAATGAATTATATTTCCCACCGAACGTAGCTACCCACCGTGCCAAGGGGGTATTTCGGCCACCGAAGGTGCACCAAGGTGCTGATTTTCCCACCGAAGATGCCCAACTGGCTAATTTTCCCACCGAAGGTGCCTAATGGGTCATTTTCCCACTGAAGATGCCTACCCACTGTGCCAAGGGGCTGTTTCTGTAACCAAAGGTGAACCAAGGTGCTGATTTTCCCATCAAAAGTGCCCAACGGGCTATTTTTCGCACCGAAGGTGCCTACCCATCGTGCCAAGGGTTTGTTTTAGCCACCAATGGTGCATTGAGATGCTGATTTTCCCACCGAACATACCTAGCCACTGTTCCAAGGGACTGTTTCGGGCACCGAACGTGCACCAACCTACCGATCATCGCATAAAATGTGCGCAACAGGCTATTTTTTTGACCGAAGATGCCTACCTACCATGCCAAGGGGCTGTCTCAGCCATCGAAGGTGCACCAAAGTACTGATTTTCCCACCGAAGGTGCCTGACGGGTTATTTTTCCCACCGAAGGCGCCTACCCACCGTTCCAAGGGGCTATTTCAGCTATCAAAGGTGAACCAAGGTGTTGATTTTCCCATCGAAGGTGCCCAAGGGGCTATGTTTCCCACCGAAGTTGCTAACCCACCGTGGCAATGAACGGTTCCGGCCACCGAAGGTGCACCAACGTGTTGATTTTCCCACCAAAGATGCACCAATGGATTATTTTTCCCACCGAACGTACCTACCCACTATGCCAAGGGGCTGTTTTGGCCACCGAAAATGCATCAACGTGTCGATTATCCCACCGAAGCAGTGCAACGGGCTATTTTTCCCACCTAACGTGCCTACCCACCATTCCAAGGGGCTGTTTCGGCCATCGAAGATGCACCGCTGTGATGATTTTCCCACCAAATGTGGACCAAGGTGTTGTTTTTCCCACCGAAGGTGCCTAACCACCTTGCCAACGGACAATTTCAGCCGCTGAAGGTGCACCGACATGCTTATTTTTACACCGAAGGTGCCCATCGGGCTATTTTTCCCACCGAAGGTGCCTACAAATTTTACCAAGGGGCTGTTTCTGCCACCGAAGGTGCACCAACGTGCTGATTTTCCCACCGAAGGTGCCCATCGGGCTATTTTTCCCACCGAAGGTGCCTGCACACTATGCCGAGGGGCTTTTTCTGCCACCGAAGCCGCACCAAGTTGTTGATTTTCCCACCGAAGGTGCCCAACGGGCTATATTTCCAACCAAAGATGCATACCCACCGTGCCAAGGGGCTGTTTCGGCCGCCGAAGGTGCCCCAACGTGCTAATTTTCCCACCGAAGGTGCCCAATGGGGTATTTTTCCCACTGAAGGTGCCTACACACAATGCCAAGGTGTTGTTTCAGCCACTGAAGGTGCACCAACATGCTAAGTTTCCCATCGAAGTTGCACCCACGGATTATTTTTCCCACCAAATGTACCTACCCACTGTGCCAAGTGGCTGTTTCGGCCACCGAACGTGCTCCAACGTATCGATTATCCCACTGAAGGTGCCCAACGGGCTATTTTTCCCACCGAAGGTGCCTACCCACCCTACCAAGGGGTTGTTTCAGCCACCAAAGGTGCACCGAGGTGTTGATTTTCCCATCGAAGGTGTCTAACGGGCTATTTTTCCCGCCGAACTTGCTCACCCACTGTGTCAACGAACGGTTTCGGCCGCCGAAGGTGCCCTAACGTGTTGATTTTCCCACCGAAGCGGCACCAACGTGTTGATTTTCCCACTGAAGGTGCACGAACGTACTGATTTTCCCACCGAAGGTGCCCAACGGGCTATTTTTTCGGCCGAAGGTGCCTACCCATTGTGCGAAGGGGTTGTTTCGACCATCGAAGATGCACCAATGTGCTGATTTTCCCTTTTATGGTGCACAATGGGCTTTTTCTCCCATCGAAGGTGCCTACAGACTGTGCCAAGGGACTGTTTATGCCACCGAAGGTGCACCAAGTTGCTGGTTTTCCCACCGAAGGTGCACCAAAGGGCTATTTTTCCCATCAAAGGTGGCTACCCAACGTGCCAAGTGGCTATTTCGGCTACCGAAGGAGCACCGACTTCCTGATTTTCCCGCCGAAGGTGCACATATATGCTATTTTTCCCATCAAAGGTGCCTACCCACCATGGTGAGGGGCTGTTTCGGCCATCGAAGATGCACCAACGTGCTGATTTTCATATCAAAGGTGGACCAAGGTGCTGTTTTTCCCACATAAAGTACCTACCCACCTTGCCAACGTACTGTTTCGACCATTGAAGGTGCACCAACATGCTGATTTTCCCACCGAAGGCGCCCAATAGGCTATTTTTCCCACTGAAGGTGCCTACCCACCATGACAAGGGGCTATTTCGACCATAAAAGGTGCACCAACGTGCTGATTTTCCCACCGAAGGTGCCCAACGGGCTATTTTTCCCACCGAAGGTGCCTACACACTATGCCAAGGGACTGTTTCAGGCACCGAAGGTGCACCAATGTGCTGATTTTCTCAAAGAAGGTGTGCCAATGGATTATTTTTCCCACCGAACTTACCTACCCACCATCCCAAGGTGTTGATTTTCCCACCAAAGGTTCCCCAAGTTGCTGATTTTCCCACAGAAGGTGGACCAACTGGCTATTTTTCCCACCGAAGGTGCCCAACGGCCTATTTTTCCTGCCAAAGGTGCCTACCACCGTGCCAAGGGGTTGTTTCAGCTACCTAAGGTGAGCTAGGGTGCTAACTTTCCCACCGAAGGAGCACCAACTTGCTGATTTTCCCACTGAAGGAGCACATACGGGCTATTTTTCCCATCGAAGGTGCCTATCCACTGTGCCAAGGGTCTGTTTCGGCCATCGAAGGTGCACCAATGTGTTGATTTTCCCATCAAAGGTGGACCAAGGTGCTATTTTTGCCATCGAAGGTGCTTACCCACCTTGCCAACGGACTGTTTCAACCGCTGAAGGTGCATCAACATGTTGATTTTCCCACTGAAGGTGTCCAACGGGCTATTTTTCCCACCAAAGGTGCCTACCCACCGTGTCAAGGGGCTGTTTCGGCCATCAAAGGTTCCCCAAATCACCAACGGGCTATTTTTCCCACGGAAGGTGCCCAATGGGTTATTTTTCACACCAAAGGTGCCTACCCACCATGGCAAGTGGCTATTTTGGCTACCGAAGGAGCACCAACTTGTTGATTTTCCCGTCGAAGGTGCACATACTTGTGATTTTTCCCATCGAAGGTGCTAACCCACTATGCCAAGGGGCTGTTTCAGCCATCAAAGATGCACCAACGTGCTGATTTTCCCACCAAAGGTGGACCAAGGTGCTGTTTCTCCCATCGAAGTTGCCTACCCACCTTGCCAATGGACTGTTTCGGCCGCTGAAGGTGCACCAACATGCTGATTTTCCCACCAAAGGTGCCCAACGGGCTATTTTTCCCACCCAAGGTGCGTACCCACCGTGTCAAGGAGCTGTTTTGACCATCGAAGGTGCCTACCCACCTTGCCAATAGACTGTTTCGGCCGTTGAAGGTGCACCAACATGCTGATTTTCCCACCGAAGGTTCCCAACGGGCTATTTTTCCCACACAAGGTGCCTACCCACCGTGTCAAGGGGTTGTTTCGACCATCAAAGGTACACCAATGTGCTGATTTTCCCACTCAAGGTGCACAATGGGCTTTTTTTCCCATCGAACGTGCCTACACACTATACCGAGGGGCTGTTTCTGCCACCAAAGGTGCACCAAGTTGCTGATTTTCCCATCGAAGGTGCACCAACGGGCTATTTTTCCACCGAAGGTGGCTACCCAACGTGCCAAGGGGCTACTTCGACTACCGAAGGAGTACCAACTTCCTGATTTTCCCATTGAAGGTGCATATACAGGCTATTTTTCCCATCGAAGGTGCCTAGCCACCATGTCGAGGGGCTGTTTCGGCCATTAAAGGTGCACCAACGTGCTGATTTTCACCCCAAAGTTTGACCAAGGAGCTGTTTTTCCCATAAAAAGTACCTACCCACCTTGCCAACGTACTGTTTCGACCACTGAAGGTGCACCAACATGCTGATTTTCCCACCGAAGGTGCCCAACGGGCTATTTTTCCCACCGAAGGTGCCTACCCACCATGCCAAGTGGCTATTTCGACCATTAAAGGTGCACCAACGTGCTGATTTTCCCACCAAAGGTGCCCAACGGGCTATTTTTCCCACCAAAGGTGCCTACACACTGTGCCAAGGGGCTGTTTCGGCCACCGAAGGTGCTTCAACGTGCTGATTTTGTCACAGAAGGTGTGCCAACAGATTATTTTTCCCACCGAACGTACCTACCCACCATGCCAAGGTGTTGATTTTCCCACCGAAGGCTCACCAAGGTGTTGATTTTCCCACCAAAAGCTCATCAAGGTGGTGATTTTCCAACTGAAGGTGCACCAACTGGCTATTTTTCCCACCGAAGGTGCCCAAGGGGCTATTTTTCCCACCGAAGGTGCCTACCATCATGCCAAGGGGCTATTTCAGCTACCGAAGGTGAACTAAGGTGCTGACTTTCCCACCAAAGGAGCACCAACTTGCTGATTTTCCCACTGAAAGCGCACATACGGGCTATTTTTCCCATCGAAGGTGGCAATCCACCGTGCCAAGGGGCTGTTTTGGCCATCGGAGGTGCACCAACGTGCTAATTTTCCCGTCAAAGGTGGACCAAGCTGCTATTTTTCCCACCGAAGGTGCCTACCCATCTTGCCAACGAACTGTTTCGGCCACTGAAGATGCACCAACATGCTGATTTTCCCACCGAAGGTGCCCAACCGGCGATTTTTCCCACCCAAGGTGCCTACCCACCGTGCCAAGGGGTTGTATCGACCATTGAAGGTGCACCAACGTGCTGATTTTCCCAGCGAAGGTGCCCAACGGGCTATTTTTCCCACCGAAGGTGCCTACACACTGTGCCAAGGGGTTGCTTTTACCACCGAAGGTGTACCAAGTTGCTGATTTTCCCATCGAAGGTGCATAGCGGGCTACTTTTCCCACCAAAGGTGCCTACCTACCTTGCCAAGGGGCTGTTTCGGCCACCGAAGGTGCCCCAAGGTGCTGATTTTCCCACCGAAGGTGGACCAACGGGCTATTTTTCTACCAAGGGGCTGTTTCGACCACCGAAGGTGCACCAATGTGCTGATTTTCCCACAGAAGGTGTGCAAACGGATTATTTTTCCCACCGAACGTACCAACCCACCATGCTAAGGGGTTGTTTCAGTCACCGAAAATGCACCAACATGCCGATTATCCCACCGAAGGTGTGCAAAGGGCTATTTTTCCAACCGAAGGTGCCTACGCACCGTGCCAAAGGGCTGTTTCGGCCATCGAAGGTGAACCAAGGTGTTGATTTTCCCACCAAAGGTGCCCAACTGGCTAATTTTCTCACTGAAGGTGCCCGACGGGTTATTTTTCCCATCGAAGGTGCCTACCCACCCTGGCAAGGGGCTGTTTTTGCCATCGAAGGTGAATCAAGGTGCTAATTTTCTCGCCGAAGGTGCATAAAGGGCTATTTTTCCCACCGAAGGTGCCTTCCCACCGTGCCAAGGGGTTGTTTTGGCTACCAAAGGTGAACCAAGGTGCTGATTTTCCCACCGAAGGTGCCAATCCACCGTGCCAAGGGGATGTTTCGACCATCGAAGGTGCACCAAAGTGCTGATTTTCCCACTGAAGGTGCCAAACGTGGTAATTTTCCCACTAAAGGTGCCTAACGGGATATTTTTCCCACCGAAGGTGCGTACCCACGATGCCAAGGGGCTGTTTTGGCTACCAAAAGTAAACTAAGGTGCTGATTTTCCCATGAATGGTACCCGACGGGTTATTTTTACCACTTGAGGGTGCCTACCCATCGTGGCAACGAATGGTTTCGACCACCGAAGGTTCGCCAACGTGTTAATTTTCCCACTGAAGATGCACCAACGGATTATTTTTCCCACCAAACGTAACTATCCACCATGCCAAGGGGTTGTTTCAGCCACCGAAGGTGCTGATTTTTCCACCGAAGGTGCCCAACGTGCTAATTTTCCCACCAAAGGTGCCCGACGGGTTATTTTTCTCACCGAAGGTGTACCAAGTTGCAGATTTTCCCATCGAAGGTGCACAACGGACTACTTTTCCCACCGAAGGTGCCTACCCACCATGCTAAGGGGCTGTTTTGGCTATCAAAGGTGAACCAAGGTGCTGATTTCCCATAGAAGGTGCCCAATGGGCTATTTTTCCCACTGAAGGTGCCCAACGGGCTATTTTTCCCACCGAAGGTGCCTTCCCACCCTGCGAAGGGGCTGTTTCGGCTACCAAAGGTGAACCAAGGAGCTAATTTTCGTATCGAAGGTGGTGAACGGGCTATTTTTGCCACCGAAGGTGCCTACCCACCGTGCCAAAGGGCTATTTCGGCCATCGAAGGTGCACCAACGTGCTGATTTTCCCACCAGAAATGGACTAAGGGCTGTTTTCCCATCGAAGGTGCCTACCCACCTTGCCAACGGACTGTTTCAACCATCAAAGGTGCACCAATGTGCTAATTTTCCCGCTGAAGGTGCCCAACGAGCTTTTCTTCCCAACGAAGCTGCCCACACACTGTGCCAAGGGGCTGTTTCTGCCATCGAAGGTGCCCAACAGGCTATTTTTGCCACCAGAGGTACCTACCCACCTTGCCAAGGGGCTGTTTCGACCTCCGAAGTTGCCACAACGAACTGATTTTCCCACCGAAGTTGCACCAACGGGCTATTTTTACCACCGAAGGTGCCTATCCACCGAGCCAAGGGGTTGTTTTCGCCACCGAAGGTGCACCAATGTGTTGATTTTCCTACTGAAGGTGCATCAACGGATTATTTTTCCCACTGAACGTACCTACCCACCGTGCCATGGGGCTGTTTCGGCCACCGAAGGTGCACCAAGGTGCTGATTTTCCCACTGAAGATGCCCAACTGGCTAATTTTCCCACCGAAGGTGCCTAACGGGTTATTTTTCCCACTGAAGATGCCTACCCACCGTGCCAAGGGGCTGTTTCTTCTACCAAAGGTGAACCAAGGTGCTGATTTTCCCATCGAAAGTGCCCAATGGGATGTTTTTCCCACCGAAGGTGCCTACCCATCGTGCCAACAAACAGTTTCGGCCACCGAAGGTGCACCAACGTGTTGATTTTCCCACCGAAGCTGCACCAATGTGTTGATTTTCCCATCGAAGGTGCACCAACAGATTATTTTTCCCACCGAACGCACCTGCCCACCGTGTCAAGGGGCTATTTCAGCCACCAAACGTGCAACAATGTGCCGATTATCCCACCAAAGTTGCACAACGGGCTATTTTTCCCACCTAAGGAGCCTACCCACCATGCCAAAGGGTTGTTTCGGCCACCGAAGGTGCACCAAGGTGCTGATTTTCCCACCGAAGATGCCCAATGGGCTGTTTTTCGCACCGAAGGTGCCTACACACTTTGCCAAGGGGCTGTTTCTGCCACCAAAGGTGCACGAAGGTGCGGATTATCCCAACGAAGGTGGCCAACGGGCTATTTTTCCCACTGAAGATGCCTGGCCACCCTGCCAAGGGGCTGTTTTGGCCACCGAAGGTGCCCCAAGGTGATGATTTTCACACCGAAGGTGCACCAATGAGCTATTTTTCCCACCGAAGGTGCCTATCCACCATGCCAAGGGGTTGTTTCGACTTCCGAAAGTGAACTAAGGTGCTGATTTTCCCATCAAAGGAGCACCAACTTGCTGATTTTCGACCACCAAATGTGCAACAAGTTGCTTATTTTTCTATCGAAGGTGCCCAACGGTCTAGTTTTTCCACCGAAGATGCCTATCCATCATGCCAAGGGGCTGTTTCGGCCACCAAAGGTGCCCCAAGGTGCTGATTTTCTCACCGAAGGTGCACCAACGGGCTATTTTTCCCACCGAATGTACCTACCACCGTGCCAAGGAGCTGTTTCAGCCACCGAACGTGCACCAATGTGCCGATTATCCCACCAAAGGTGCGAAACGGGCAATTTTTCCTACTGAAGGTGCCTACCCACTGTGCCAAGGGGCTATTTTGGCCATCGAATGTGCACCAAGGTGATGATTTTCCCACCGAAGGTGCACCAAGGTGTATTTTTTCCCACCGAAGGTGCCTACCTACCGAAGAA
>JAOSBN010085902.1:0-12212 GCA_027563595.1 Erythroxylum suave | reverse complement strand
GATCACCAACAACCACAGCAGGGAATTCAGTATACTCACCAGAAGTGGATGCTCCATCATCCCCCTTCTGGTGAGGTTGCAATGGAGAGGGCAGAGAAATCATACTTGTAGAAGCAACAGGAGGGGGAGGCACCAGGGATGGCAGTGGGAGAATACCAGGTCCGGTTACCTTGTTACCTTGGGGAGGGGTTTGAAGGCCACTGAAAAAATCATCAGTTACAATGCGTCCCTTCTTTGCTACTTGACTCCTTTTACCCATAGAGAGGATGCGCAGGCAGCTGAACCACAGGAGGGAGCAGAGGAGACCAGTACCGTATGTCTAGTAGCAAAGTTGGCTGAAAAAATTTGAAATATGCGCAGGCGGGAAAACTGGACCTCCAAAATTTCCAAAAACCTAGCTCAAATCTGGGGGTGAAAAAGGAGGAGGGAGTGGAAAGGGAAGGTAAGGGACTGACTGTCTAGTTTCTGGAACAAGATGGGACCGATGGCAAGCAACAATCTGGCCAGAAAAACCGAAGGCGTGCAAGGTCGCGAATAGGAACAGTCACAGCCAGAAGTAATATCACGCAAAAGGAGGGGGCTAACCCCACAAATTACACCTGGAAGTCTTCACTCAAACAGCAATGAAGGAGGAGAGAGCTAGACAAACCGATTTGGAGAAGCTAGAAGAGCATATTTGTGCGGGACATTAGGGGAAACCTAGGGATCTCCTAAAGCTTGAGAGAGACAACTCAAAGACCACACGTAAGTGGCTCTTTTTTTTTTTGGTAACCCAGGTTCCGAGCTTCGCCCGACTATCCTGGAATCTATGAGCCACCCACTCAGACTCATAGATGGTAAATCCGGGTCTGATCCTAGATAGTATCAGAGGTACCTGCTCTAAAGGATGGGCTATCACCAGGGGGATTACATCACCTTAATAAAGGCTGCTCCTCCCAAGGTTTGAACCCACAACCTCCTTACAATCCTCTCCCCCTTTCTACCGCTAGGCTACCCCGTGAGGGGCAGCTAAGTGGCTCTTTCTTTTTTGGTTAAAGGTAAATATATTAAACCAAAAGAATATATATACACGGTCTTTAGGGCATACCCTGACCTCGAAAAGGAAAATGAAAATAAACATAAGCTAACCCCCATACAACCGAGGCAAAATGGTGCCATACCCCATACCAACCAAAAGTGAGGTTAAGCAAACCAAAAACATATATGAGGGAGAAAAATGAATAGGAGATTACCAGGAAAATTGCCTGGTAATAACCTATGCACTTCTCCTCAAAGCCTAGTAAGTACCCACCAACCCAATACATCCAACAATCATTTTTGGGCCTCCATAGCCAGCAGAGGCTAGTGAAACAAAAGGAGGAGTAAATAGGGTGTGACCAGGGAGTACCCTGGTAAGGCACTATTTGCTCCTTCCCACAATCAGCTCCAGTTCAGCGGAACAGTAAATTGCAGAATGAACAGTAACTGTCCGAAATGTGCAGAAGCAGCTGGAGGGTGCAGCAGTGAAGTGATCATAGTAGGTAGTCCACCTTGCAGCCAGTGATCCGCAAGAGTCAGTAAACCGTGAGGGAAGACCCGCCTTGTTGAAGGAGCATGCGGGGACCAAGAAGGCAGCATCGCAGAGCATGGGCAGAATGTGAAAATGCATAGGCGGGGGCCCAATCAGGGGACAGCAGAAGCACAAGTGGATGAGGTAAGGCCGTCAGTCAAAATAGGAGCAAGTACCAAAGCTGAATGGAATAAGCGACCACCAGGCGTTAGATAACCAAAGTTGAATGTAATAAGCAACCACCAGGCGTGAGGTAACCTGCAAAACAACAAACTCGTTAGGAAAAAAACCAGGCTGCGCATTCACCCTCCTGCTGTGATCATCACCCATTCACCCCGGAGCTATAGCCCTCCTTCTTCGCCAGATCAGAACTAGCAGCTCAGCAGTAATTCCACAACCCACCCCTTCATACAACCAGCTTCTCCCACCCGAAGAGAGCCCAGAGGAAAGGCTTCCCCACTGCCAAATACCCAGCAAGAACCGAGGGTACCCCCCAGCACCAACTCCAGCCAATATTACCCCCTGCAGCTCATATAACCATGGGAATATCCCCAAGGCAACCCTGAAGTAATGTCCCACCAAAACAGCTAGCAGTGCCTAGAGACCATTAAGTAACACACCATACAGCTTTGGGACTCCAAAAACCAAAGAGAACCAAAAAATAGTGTTAAGGCCAGCAAGTACTAGGTCAATCACACAAGACACACGCAAAAGGATAACTAGGATGAACATGCCCCCTCCTGCAGTGAACCTCCTCCGACTCTACCCATGGCCATAGGCCTTGCGCGCAACCCCATTCCCCTTATCATAACCAGTAGCCCTGCAGTAACACAGCCCACTCCTTGGTAGTGCTCTTCTCAACCACCCGAAACCTCAGGCCAAAACCCCCAGCAATGATCGAAGGCCCCTCCAGCATCAGCTCCAACAAACTAACCCCTGTGGCTCACATACCAAATTGGACCAGCCCCAAGCAGCCCATAGGTAATGGACCAGCACAGCTTCCAGCAGTACCTAGAGGCCCTCAAGTAGTATTCCATACATCATTGATACTCCAAAAAGGAATGGGCGCACAAAGTAGTGCGAAGGGCAACAAGCACTAGATCAACCACACAAAAAGCAGAGGAGGGCAGTACATGGACGGAAGAGGTCCAATGTGATGTTCATGAAGAGGGCACAGTGCACAGCCGCAGCTAGAAGGATATGCTATCCACCGGGTAAAGCCGGTATAGTATTGTGTAGATAGAAACCTTTATTTTCTGAGTAACATCCGCACTAGTCAAAGACATAGCATCTAGGGTAACCGCATTACGGGTCTTCCAAATGTGGTACACCGAACACAGCAGTGCGAGTTTGGCCGCTTTGCTTTTTATAAGTGCACCTCGATAGTCTTTGCGGATCCATTTGATAGAGCTAGCTAAGGAGGTCATCGCTCGTGGCATACCCAGACAAAGTTTGACGGAAGTCCATACGGCCTTTGAGAAGGGGCAGTGGAAGAATAAGTGGTCAATGGTTTCGGGAGCCAGACTACACAGCTTACAAGTGCGATCCAAGTCAAGAAAGGGTAAGTTGTCTTTAGTGGGTAATCGGTTGCGCATGCCAAGCCACATAATAATTGAGAATTTGGGAGGGATGTAAACCTTCCAAATAAAACTCATCCAAGGTCTATGGGGCCGATGGACTCTCAGCAGATCATAAACATGAGATGAGGAGAGGATCCCATTAGGGCTGAGCTTCTCCATGCCCTGGATCACACCATTTCGGCCCCCCAGTGTTGCAGTCAAGGAGTCCCGAATCAGGGCCAATTTTTTCATCAAAGGCGAGTCTCTAGGGTGAGGGTTCCAGTCCCATATACTTGTCCCTCGCAGGTAAGTCGCATGGACCCACTTAACCCATAGGGAGTCAGCTTCAGCATGAATGTTCCACAAACATTTAGCTAGCAAGGCCGAGTTCCAGACTTTCCAGTTTTTAAGGCCTAAGCCCCCTTCCGCCCGGGGCAGACAGATTGTATCCCAGGCCACTCTGTAATGTTTGCCCCCCCAAACAAACAATCTGCACATAGCGATGATCTTCTCAAGAAGTACTGTCGAGATGGGAAACGCCTGAAACCAGAATGAGAGCACCCCCTGAACCACCGAATTCACTAGCTCAACTCGTCCAGCATAGGATAAGCTTTTCCCCGCCCAAGCATTGAGGTAGGATTCCACTGATGCCAACAAACCCGAAAATTGGGCAATAGAAATTTTAAGAGGTGCCAAGGGAATGCCCAAGTATCTGACAGGGAATTCCCCCTCCTGATAGTTCACCATTTGTAGGATGGTATCCCGCTCAACCCCCCACACTCCTCCTAGGTAGACACTCGATTTCGAAGGGCTGACCTGTAGTCCTGTCACCTCACCAAAGTCATGGAGAGCATCAAGGAGAATTCGGATAGAAGTGGGGTCCCCTCGGGAGAACACCATGAGGTCATCGGCAAAGGCAAAGTGGGTGATGCCAGAGTGTTTGCACTTTGGGTGAAAGTTAAAATCAGAGTCCGTAGTCTTCAGAGTAAGTAACCGGGACAAGTATTCCAAACAAAGCAAGAACAAAGTGGGGGACATGGGGTCTCCCTGGCGGAGGCCCCTCTTTCCCTTGAACATTCCATGAAGATCTCCATTTACTATTACCGAATAAGAAGCAGTGGTGACACACTCCAGGATCCATCGGCTAAATTGATCCGGAAATCCCAGCCCACGTAGCATGTCAGCCAGGAATACCCATGAGATCGTATCATAAGCCCGGGTCAAATCAATTTTTAGCATACACCTAGGAGAGATCCGTTTCCGACTGTACCCCCTGACCAATTCCTGGGCGAGGAAGATATTATCCAGCATAGACCGCCCGGGAACAAATGCAGCTTGGGCAGGATCCACAAGTTTGCCCACCACTTTAGTGAGGCGAGCCAGCAATATCTTCGAAATGATTTTGTAGGTCACATTTAAGCAGGCTATTGGGCAGAAGTCTTGCACCCTCGGAGAGGAGGTAGTTTTAGGTACCAAGGTGATGAGGGTGTGATTAATCTGCTTCAAAAGTCGACCACTCTCAAAAAATTCAGACACTACCGCGCTGACCGACTGGCCTACCCTCTCCCATTGATGCTTGAAGAAGGCTACGGTGAACCCATCTGGCCCAGGTGCCTTATCATTTCCGATGTCAAAAACTGCTGTCCGAATTTCCCCAGTAGTAACCGGGAGTACCAAGTCTACCTGCATATCTGTATCCACCATAGGGCCTGACTGGATGATGTGCAAGTTGGCAGGCTGCGTCGGCCTAGCAAAACCAAGTACGTCCTCATAGTGGTCTGTGAGACACCGAATCACGTCCTCCATAGAAGTAGTGTAGGTACCGTCAGCCTTAAGAAGGCGGGAGATGTAGTTTTGTTTGCTCCGTTTCCTCACCACCGAATGGAAGTATTTAGTGCCCCGATCCGCTTCCATCAAGTGGGTGCATTTAGCTTTCTGCTGATAGAAAGAGCGCTCCGCATCGAGGAGAAAATTGGCAGCCTGCCGCTTGATGTTTAACACTTGCTTCAGTTCACCATCCTCCGGTGAGCTCAAGGAAGCAAGATAAGCCAGCTGAAATTCTTCTTGGGCCGTGGCTACCTTTTGGGAGATGTGGCCAAAAGCTTCCGAGTTCAAGGATTTAAGAGGCTGCTTAAGAGACTGCAGCCGAGCACAGAGGAGATATTGCGCAGTACCCTCATATTCCAAGGACCAGGCATCATGCACAATCTGTGGGAACCTCGGGTGGGCAGTCCACATATTGAAGAATTTGAAAGCTATGCGCCCCCTCGGTCGATAAAGCCCTCGGTTTATATCAGTCACAGCTGGGCAGTGATCAGAATCCGAACGCATGGGTAGGAAGAATACCGAACAGTGGACTTCTTGGTCACCCCAAGCCTGGTTAATGAGTACCCTGTCCAATTTAGCCCATAAGAGGTTTTTCTGCCAAGTAAAGAATTCCCCAGAGAAGGGTGCGTCAACTAAGCCACAGGTAAGCCGAAAATCCTGCAAGTCTTTTAGTAACTATGCCGAGGGGGGGGGGCAGCCAATCCTCTCATTCGCCGCATTGACACAGTTAAAGTCACCCATGATTAGCCACAGAGTCGAAGAGGGCACATCCAAAGCACCTAACGTCCGCCAAAGTTCACGACGTTGAGTAACACTATATAGGCCGTATACACAAGTCAAGGTGACCACCAAATTGGAGGTACAACAAGAGCAGTGAAGATACTGGTCGCCATGAGCTAACAAACAGCAGGTATACCACTTCGGATCCCATAGAACCACGATTCGGCCCCCACTTATATCATCCAGATTATGGAGGAAGTCCCATCCTGGGAACCGATTTGTCACCAAGTTCTGTATACCCCTCAAGTTAAGCTTCGTCTCTAGCAAGCAAAGTAGTCGACAATTGTGCTGCCTACTAAGATGGGCAGCAGTATGATGTCGCGAGGCCTTATTGAGGCCTCGGACATTCCAAGACAAGATCTTCATTGCTGGGTAGCGGAAGGGTCACCCCCTCCATCGCCCCGTGAAGAAGTTTCAGCTTTACTACTACATCCAGAAGGTGGGAGGGTACGGCCCTCCTTCAATGGTTGAGCGTGGGCTTTGCCCCTAGTGGGGGGTTTGGAGGCCACTTTCAGCCCAACCTGGTCTGTGGGGGGTGCGGAAGCCTCCCTAGGAGCTGGTCCAACATCATCACTCAGGTCAACAAGTGGTTCATCCACCCCTCCCCCTGGTGGTGACACCATCGGCTTTCCTTGGGAAGAAGGGATAGGCACTGCAGGTCCTTGTACCAATTCAGTAGGGAGACCTTGGTTGGCAATCGGGATAACTGGGGGGTTCTCCTGCTGACCATCAAGTGGGGCACCCGCTCCATTTCTGCCACGGAGGGGGGGGGGCTTGAGGTTCAGCCAGCCTAACACCATTACCACTCCTGACAAAGCACCCAGATTTGCCCTGTATATGTGGGGGTCGATTTCCCCCATTTAGCTGCTTTCCATTCAGATTCGTAGTCTTCCCAGGGCCCAAAGACAAACCAGCATCCGAAGGGGTTGGTGTTGGGGCTACAACAGAATCATCAATAGTCGCAGTACCTTCCCCCCGTGGTTGCAAAGAGGAGGACTTGCTATAGGCTTTACAGTCGAAGGGGCTGTGACTAAAACATTTACAAAGGTAGCAGTAGCTGAGGTAGGTCTCATAAACCACTGATTGATAATAGCTAAACCCCTCAGGTAGCTTGACCAAGAAGTGGGAAGTAGGTGGCTTGGACACATTAACCTCCACCAACATGCGTGCAAAGCCTAATCGGGCTCCCTCACTAGTAATAGAATCCGTGCAGATGGGTTTCCCAACCCGGGAGGCCAATTTGGAAAGGCCTTGTTCAGTCCAAAGGCCCAGAGGGACATTCGGGAATTGGATCCAGACCGGGACCTCCAAAAATTCAGTAAAGTTAAATGCAAACTCCCGGGATAAGCGCTTAAGGAGGAGGGTTTTTCCAAACAACATGTATGGGCCTCCCGAAAGCACAGTGGGGTACCTGCAACAGAAATCACAACTCAAGGCATCCAAACACCAATGAGGGTTCCCTACCGCCAATGCAGCCTCCAGAAGAAACCCACACCACAGTATCAATAGCTCCAAATCAAACCGTCCACAACAGAAAGACAAGGGCTGCAAATCAGGCCAGCCATAATAAAGCAACCAAAACAACAAAAACTACCCAATGGTGAGTCTGTCTCCAACCCTTACCATGAGAGGGGAGGGCGTATCAACCAGGTACACCTGCACAAGAAATAGCAATCCACAGCAACCAAGCACCAAAGGAGTTGTAAACCCCAAAACAAGCCCCACAATCCCCTAAATACTCACCGACCACAATGGGCGCCAATAGCACCGGCCAAGAGAGTGGTGAGAGAGTACATCCACCCTCAAAGCCTAACCAAGGTAGGCCAGACCCATCGTCCCTAAGAACCCCGTCACCTAAATCACCCAGGGCAGATGGCAGGAGTCGCCAACCACCGAGTGGAGGGTCGACCTGAGCTAAGCCCCCAGCAAAACTCAATCGGGGAGAAGAGCGCCAATCCAAAATAAATTTGGGCCAACCGAGGGAAGTGGAAAATGGGAGGCGGGAAACCAAATGCCAGGACCCACAAAGCCACCGCACCACCAACAGTGCTGAATGCTACCGTTGGGTCACAAACCCTAACCTGGGGGGAAGGGACGCGCACCAAAATCGCGGACAGCCAAAATACCCAGCACCAGAACCCAAGCTGCACCCACCGCAGTCCAAAACAAACACCAGAAAGAGAGATTGCAAGCAACCGTAGACGTGACTTAGGTGATTTTAAGGAAAATCGCCCAAGCTTGAGAGACTCAAAGAAAACGCCCACTGAGTGGCTCTTTCTTGATTCTATAAGTGGTGGTGCATGGCCGTTCACAGTAGGTGGCCTTTTGTGCATCAGTTTCACTTATTGTAGGCTCATTATAGTCATCCTCCACAGAACCTAGTAACTTGTGATAGTCGAAAAGTACCTTCATTTGGATTGTCCTCCAATTGTAATCTTCCTATCCAAGATGGCCGCAAACACTTGAATAGAGTTATTCATTGTCACAAGTTTGATAACACTAATAGATTAAAAAAAAGAGTAGGAGTCAAAACAAAAGTGAAGATGAAAGAAAGGATTTTATTACTAATAAACGTTTTTGCAAAATCTCAATTACAACTGAGATAAGCATCAATTTAACTTAACTTGGGGGAGCGGTGACGGTTAATAACCTGCTGAAATCAACTTGCTGAAATGATATAAAACTAAATTATTTCAGAACTTTTGAAACTTAATTTATCCTATAAAGTTATTGCATTAAAATTAGATTATTTTAGATTTAGATCAAGATCCTAGATTTGATGATGAAGAGTGGTTAAAGATGATGGGTTGATGGGTCGAGTCAAGTTAGCGATATAAGCTAATACTCAATTCGACTTCAAATCAAGTTCAAGTTATTTGCAAAAGATACGGCATCCCTTTCCTTTCATTTTATTATCAAAATGCAAGGGTGACTGTGGCTATGCAAGAGTAAGAGTGAGATGGAGACACGTCTTATTCTTAAGTTGAGAGATAGAATAACTTGAAAAGCACTCGCTTTTGCCACAAGTACTAGACTATGATAAAGGAACGGGGAGGTAGAGATCTTTAACAATGTAAAGGTTTTCATAATAAAAAAATCTGCTACCGGAAGGCACTTACTAAAGAAGAGAGACTCAATTAAAGGACTCGTACAAATCAAGAATTAGTAACTGCATCGATTGTCAAGCCGGTCCAGGCTGAGTCATTGTCATTTCTGCTGTTCTGAGGAAGATTTCATGCGTTTTTCTTAGGTTCCATTATCTGGGTCTTTGAACAATCACATTTTGGGTTTTGGTATCGGCCTGAATTTTGGGTTTAGATGAATTTACGGCGACACCCTTCCTTCTGGATTCTTCATTCACATGTTTGCTTTATTTATCAATGCGAATCTGTTGTATGTCTCTAGTTATCGTCTAGGTAAACAGATATCTTAAATTATTAGAAGAAATTGAGTGATAATTTGCATTCTAATAGTAGTTGTAGACAGGCATGAAAGTAAGATGGATTGTTTACGACTACAGAGTAGAGGATAGATTGTTTCTTTATGACTGCTAAGTAGCGGATGGATTGTTTCTTTATGGGGATTAAGTAGTGCATGGAAGTTCTTATAGTTCACCATTTGTTTCGGAATGAAAACCATCAGAATTTATCTTCTTATTTCAGAGTAAAGAAAACGGAGGTTGTTCTAGTGGTCTTGACAATTTCTTATGTTTAACTTACTCTGTTGCAGGGCTAATTGGCATATACCTTTTGCAGGTCCACGCAGTTTGATCTAGATTTCTGCTGTAACACATTTTGTATCTAATTTAGCATACAACGTTATGGGTTCTTAGGGGGCCAGCAACTGTAAAATCCATGTGACAGGATTTTAAAAATTCCATGGAGTATTTAAAGAAGGGTTTATCTAAAGGCTTATGGACAAGGAGTTTTCTGAAGCTTTCGCCCTTGTATACTAATCCCTACTTGATGAGCAGCTAAAAGTGATTAAGAAAGAATCATGCTTTTTCTCAGACATCTACGTCATATAGACCATTGCATAAATCCTGTTTTACAATAAGAAGCTTCATTCTCAGAGGAAGGGGCGAAAAGCATCCAGAGACATACCTATTAGTTTTAATTAAGTGGTAATGCTGATGCGTTAGGGGAGCTTCTGGACCTTTAATATCTGCATAATGTGTTTGGGTTGACTCAAAAGCTGAGATGACTAGAAATTAATCTTTCCTTTTACAAAGTACAATTTTCTATCTTTCTTTCTATTTCCAGCTTCGCAATCTCCGTTAGACTTTGTTTTCAGTTTCTTCCTTGACTTTCTTCTCTAGGCCATCCCTTATCTTTATGGTCTCCCCATTTAGGTTGTAGAAGTTCTTTCACAAATTAAAACCTTGTGCAAATAGCAAAGAAGTGACTCAGAGCTTTTTTGCATTTACAGTCTGGATCAAGTGGATAAAGTGATAGCGATAAGAAGAATAATTACTCAGAGGAGATTTTAATAGCAATAGCCAGCACCAAACTTATTTCTTTCACATGTTCCTCAGTGACTTTATGTTAGGAAAATTTCTCTTCAATGCTTGATGTTCCTCTTTCTTCTGTTGTAGCCATCAAATGTTCAACGGTTACTATCATGTTGCAAAGCAGTCGCAATTTTTTTGAACGTCGAATTAAGTGATTGCTTATCATTTTATGTATATCTGAGGGACCTCTAAATACCCTTATCTCCTCTTTCCCGCACCCTAACAAACAAAGTGAAAAATAGAAATCGTTGACATTGCTTTTGAAGTCTCTTTCTTTCTTTCTTTCTTTCTTTCTTTTTTTTAAGAATGTAGATCATGTTAGTAACAGTAGGAAAATGAGTTTTTTGATAAGTCTTTTATTTGTTAGTGGAGTTATTTGACCATCCCTGAATACATTATGCATGTAGTGGAAACTTTGTTAGAATTCATCTTTTATTGTACTTCAAAGATGCAAATATATGTGTTACCATATTTTATCTTCATCATATTGTTGAACGAATCCTTTTCCTGGTTGCAGACTATCCTTCCTGTTTAGGATATAACAAATGCCTTGATGAAGAAAGGTTATGAGGTAATGACCTCAGATGATACTAGTTGGCTTGCCTGCAGTTATGTTTACTATCTCTCCTTTTAGTTTGCAGCCCAAAATATGACCACGTCACTTTTTCTGCATGTACTTCTGTTCATGACCATAAATGAGGAGACCCAAGTCCAGTTTGCTGCTTCCTTGATGGAGGTACTTGCATCTTTATATCAGTAATCAATCGGCATCCATCTAAATCTTCATTCCAAGGAACCTCTGAGTGTTGTAACATTTACTTGCTTCTGAGAGCGAATGGTTGCTTGTATTGAATTGCTTTAATAAATCATTGAGTAATGTGGATTAAAAATTTATGTTTTTGCTGCAATGTGACTCTTAGGCCGTTTCCTTGATCATTCATGGAAAAGTTGATCACTCATTGCAAGGTTCTTAAATTCATATTTAATTTTTGAATAACATTTCAGTTTGTGTTAATCATTGTGGCTTGTAAACCTGGTCTCTTTCCATGCTTCTGAGAGCAAATGGTTGCTTGTATTGAACTGATCTAATAAATTCATGTGTAATGTGAATTTAAAATTTATTTTTGTGTTGCATTGTGACTCTTATACCATTTCCTTGATCATTCATGGAAAGGTTGATCACTCACTTCAAGGTTCTTAAATTCGTATTTAAATTGTGAATATCATTTAAGTTGGTGTTAGTCATTATGGCTTGTAAGCCTGGTCTCTTTCTAGGCTTATGAAACTGTATTTAAACTAATACTTTGGATATTGCTCTTTGCTACTGAAAGGCTTAATAAATGGATTATGTTCAATGTTTTAATTAATTTTCCTTTTGTGCTTTAGTTGTTTGAAGATGATGTTTGGTGTTATGGCTCCCAGTGCGAGAACTGACATATTCTTTGGAATAGTTTAAACATTATCTGTACAAGACTGAGGCTATGGGGGCCCTAATCTTACAAATTCTTGATGCTCAACACAGAGTAGCTGCTTACTGCTTAGTTTTCTATTAGTTCCTTAAAAATCTGTTCTTTTGGGTAACTAGTTTGGCTTATGGTCTTTATACTCACTTGTAATTGTACTGTTCTTGTTCTCATATTCAGAATTTAACTCTTTAGTTTCTTTAGATATATGGAATATGTTTCATCTCTAAAAAAAAAAGTTGGTAGGCGCATGCATTACTTGAGAACTTCCTGTCAGTTATGGTTAATTAGGGTAATGTGGAACAATGAAAAGATGGTTGAAGACAAGAAGTTCCTAAGTCTGGATGATAGCTTTGCTATCAAGGTGTGGGCTGGTGTCCTTACAATCTATACTAGAAATGTGATTTATGCATGAAACCACTTAGTTTGTGTCAAGAGATCAATCGATGGAAACTATACCCAGAAAGGATAGATTTATGCAGCGTAATTTTCAGTCCAAATTTTCAGTCCATTATCGAACTTCT
>JAOSBN010085891.1:0-12213 GCA_027563595.1 Erythroxylum suave | reverse complement strand
TCTCAAGTCAAACTTTCTATCACATATGAACACAAATCACATTTCTTAACACTTATACCGGGCAATGTCATGAATGCGTGTACATGTAAAGGCATTTCTAAACGCCCATGGACTACTTAAAATTACTATTTTACCCTTCCCATCGGTGATGAGATGTTACATATATAGTTTTTGATCTTGTTGAACAACATCCGAAAAAATAGCCTCTTTGGTGGATGAGTTTCCAAAATTCTTGTTGTTTCTCTCTTCCCAAATAGCTACTATAACGTAGGTGAAAGCCACTTTGTATACCCATAGCTCTCCTTGATGTTTCAGCTACAACTTCGTACTCCAATTAGTGATTTCAAACCATAAGTTAGGTGGTTGGACCAATTGACATAGCTAGATCATGTGTTTCTAGATATACTGACTGAATCGAAATTGAAAGTGTAAATGATCTATGCTTTAAGCTGAGGATTTGCACAAACAATACCACTTGGTGAAGTACGTATAGTGATCTATCTTGTCTAAGGTTGATAACCTGCTCTTAATTGCCAGCTAGGTAATGGTGGAGTTTTAGAGTGACTTTTACCCAAACTAGATTAGTTTGGACCAAGAAACATATTGGTTAGAGCTCCCGAATAAGTTTAAGCATGATGGATTAATAAATGTTCCAGACGATGTAAGCAACCATTTGGTGAAGTAAGTATAGTAATCTATCCTGTCCAAGGTTGATAACCTATTCTTGATTGCCAACCAGGTAATGGTGGAGTTTTAAGGTGAATTCTACTTAAACCAGATTAGTTTGGACTAAGAAACATACTAGTTAGAGCTCCTGAATAAGTTCAAGCATGATGGAATAGTAAATGTTCCTGTCGATGTAAGCAACCATTTGGTGAATTAGGTATAGTGATCTATCCTGTCTAAGGTTGATAACATGTTCTTGATTTCCAGCTAGGTAATGGTGGAGTTTTAGGGTGAATTCTGCTTAAACCAAATTAGTTTGGACCAAGATACATACTGGTTAAAGCTCCTGAATAAGTTCAAGCATGTTGGAATAGTAAATGTTCTAAACGATGTAGCAACCATTTGGTGAAGTAGGTATAGTGATCTATCTTGTCCAAGGTTGATAACCTATTCTTGATTGCTAGTTAGGTAATGGCGGAGTTTTAGGGTGAATTATGTTTAAACTAAATCAGTTTGGAACAAGAAACATACTGGTTAGAGCTCCTGCATAAGTTCAAGCATGATGGATTAATAAATGTTCCAGATGATGTAAGCAACCATTTGATCTCATCATATGAAGTGGAATCTAAAACAATAGAAGAAAGGAATGAAACCAATATTGATGAATTATCAGACAAAGAGCCATTCAAAAGTTCCAAAGCATCTACTACTAAGTTTTGTGTATAAAGAGATGGTAAAAAAACTAAAGTCCATAATTAAAGAGAGGGGACCAAAGGGAGTCCAAGGATCAGATAAGAAGGAGGTGGATTTACTATAATAGATTATGTGTTTGTAGTGACTCTTGACTTCTTTAAATTTGAACAAATTGTTAAAAAGAGTAGAAAAGTTGGAAGGTTTTCTAATATTACACAAACTTTAGTCCTTGAAGTAGTATGTGTGGATTAATTTTACCTATAAAGAGCTTTTATTTGTAAATAACCTCTAGATTCTCTTAGTGAGAAGACTTTAGCAAATAAGTTTAACTGACAGGATGCCTAGTCCACCACATCTCTTAGCTAAACATACTCTTGAACATTTAACTTTAAAGCTTCCACAATCTTTAGCTTTTCAAAAGAAGTTCTTTAATATTTTCTTCACTTCCTTAATAATTGCATATGAAAAAATTAATGTGCGAGGCCTAATAACGAGATAATGAAATCAATATAGAATTGATCAATTGGCATCTAATTGTAAAGAATAAGGCTTTGGAGCACAAATTTCAATTATGTTTTTAATTTTATTGAGGAGAGGCTTGAAATAAGTAAAGTTGGTTAGAGATAGGGACTCTAAGATATGTAACAAGTAGTTAGGAAATTTTGAAGCTTGTGATGTCAAAGAATCTTATGGCTAAATAAAAAGCACTTACTGATAGATAAAAGATTTATTTGTCAAAGTTAATGGACAAACCAGATAAAGAGTTGAACATTTTACATACCTTAGAGAAGGGAGTGACTGATTTAGTGTTAACTTTGGTGAAGTTAAAAATGTCATTAGTGAAACTAATCAGGTTGGTTTTCTTACGTTTTGAATTAAATTTAAAGCTAAATTTTCTTGATGCAGTTCTTTTAAATTACTCATTAGAACTTCAATACAAATTGGTAAGGGGAAATAGGATCCTTTTTCCTAATACCCTTAGGAACTTAGATTGGAGGAGTAGCTTGTCTATTCACCAAAATTTTGTATGAAACAATTAAGATGCATTGGTGTATCTATTTAACAAAGATGCAAAGAGATCCAAAAGCTCTTAGCATGTTAAGAATGAAATTCCAATTCACTAAATCATAAGCCTTTTTTCACAATTTTTACTTACGTTCCTCCTATTATAATGTTTAAAAGTTCTTGTGCAATTGCAATGTTATCTCTAATATGCATATTTGGGCTGTAAGCATATTGAGAGTTATCCATTAAACTTGGAAGAACAATTTTGAGCCTTTATGATGTTATCTTAGAGATAATATTGTACATAGATGAGTAGTAAGAGATAGGAAAAAAGTCATTAAGGGATTGGCGATCTTTCCTTTTAGGAATCAAGGTGATAAAAGTTCTATTAAGCTCTTTCAATAAGGCTTTATTATTAAAAAAACTCTTAAACAACTTCTATAACAATTTGCCACATAATGTCCCAATTCTCAAGAATAGAATATTAAAGCTGTTAAGTCAATAAGACTTCACTTCTTCTATTGATTTTGATGAAAATCAAATAATAATAATAATAGAAGGGTGGGAACTGTTTTGATGAATTTGTTAAGTGCACAGATAAATGTAAGTAGCATAAATTATCAAATCAAGACGATACATAAGTAAAAGCTGAATAAGATAAAGTGTCTAAAACGGATCAAACGAAGTGATCAAATCTAAGACACCAGACGAAGCATACGAATCTAAGTAAGAGGATGTAATTGAAGAATGTACTAGAACGTCAGTTAGTTGGATTTGGTTACAGGACTCAACTAATAATAGACTTTAGAAGACTCTACAAGTAGATTTCTCAAAGAAGACCGTTAGAGATTTAGGTTATAAATATTAGTTATGGTCGTAAACTTAAAAAAAAGGGTAAGAAATCTGAATGTACAAAAAAATACTTAGAGAAATTTTGTGCTCAAGTGTTCACGCTGTGAAAAATATTCTGAGAGAAAAGAAAGAAAGAAAGAGAGCAAATACATCTGTAACGTGAAGCTCAAACAATATCTTTTCGAGTGAAAGAAAGGCTAGAGCCTGAAGAGGCTAAGAAAGCAGATAAAAAATACTTTGTGAAAGAGACCTGAAGAGGCTCTGCAAGTGTAGAAATAATACTTGTAACGTTGAAGGAGATAGTGAAATCTTAGACGAACTCTGAGGACTGGATGTAGCTCCAGGTTAACGGTGAACAAGTACAAATCGCAGTGTCATATTTTCTAACTCTTACCTTTTTTAATTTCCTTGTTATTAGAAGAATAGATACTAATTTTTTCTATTGCATTACTCAACAAAATAAGTGCATTGTTTAATCTTGTAATCATCTAAATTTGTTAAGAAAATTAAGAAGATTTTAAAGATTCATAGCTTAGACAATTTAATACAATTCAAACCCCCTTCTTGTGTATTTTGCTTATAATACGTGATTTCTATATTAAAAAGTGATTTACATCAATTGGTATTAGAGCAAGTTTCCAAGAAACACTTTTACAAAGTGAGGATAAAGATCCATGGCTGAATCACATGTTTTCATAGAAGAAGATGCCTCGGTCTTAAGACCCTCTACTTTCAATGGTGAAGATTATAATTATTGGAAGGACAGGATATGACTCTTCATAGAATCCACACACATTTATCTTTGGGATATCATTGAAAATGGTCCATATATACCACAGACAATGAAGGGAAAAGCATCTCTTGTGATCAATGGTCGGTTGATCAGAAAGCTCGCTTTCAATTAAACTCAAAGGCCAAGTTCCTTTTTAAGTTTTGCTCTAAGAAAAAGTTAATATGATAAGGTTCATGGATGTGAATCTGCAAAGGAAATGTGGGACACACTAGCCATTGCACATAAAGGCACAAACCGGGTGAAAGAATCCAAGATTGGCATTCTTGTTCATCAGTATGAGTTGTTCAAGATGAAAAATGATGAGTCTATTGATAAGATGTTTAGACAATTTCAAACAATTATTAATGGACTTAAAGCTTTGGGGAGAATCTACGATAGTCGAGATCATGTAAGAAAGATTCTTAGAAGTCTTCCAAAAAGATGGAGACCCAAAGTAACAGCAATACAAGAGGCCAAAGATTTAAACAAGCTGAAGCTAGATGAATTGCTTGGTTTGCTAAAAATCTATAAAGGAGAGCTTGAAGGATAAATCTATTGCATTAAAGGTTGGTCAAAAGAATCAGAAGATGCAGAAAAATAGAAGCACATCTTCAAAAGCATTAAAGATTAAAGAAATCAAGAATGATGATGCTAGTAAATCTGATCAAGATTCAAGTGAAGATGAAGATGAGCTATCCTTCATTTCAAGAAAGATTAGAAGGATGCGGAAAAAGAAATCAAGGGGAAGTAAAGACTTCTCTTTCAAAAAGAATAGCAAAGATGATTCGAATAATGAGAAAAGTTCTATAGTCTGCTATCAGTGTAATAAACCACGACATTACAAGTCTGAATGTTCGTTGCTCAAAAGAAAATAAAAGAAAAGTCAAGAAAACAAAAAGAGCATGATGGCAACATGGGAAGAAACATTAGAACAAGCAAATATGTGCTTGGTAGCTGAAGGGGAAAGTGATGATCAGGTAATTTTTGACTTTGATGATCTTCAGGATGCCTATTTAGAATTGTTAGAAGATTCACATGTTATCTTAAAATAATATAGGTTATTGAAAAAGAAATTTGTCGAAAATTTAAAGGGCGCAACACTCTTAGAAGAAGAAAACTTCTACCTTAAAAAACAAGTAGACAATATGAAAATGAAAGTAATTGTAGATAGATATGAGGAAATTAATCAATTAAAACAAAGGATTAATAGTTTCTCAGTGGATTTATCGAAATTTACAAAAAGCACAAAAAAGATGAATGACATGATTGGAAGTAATGTTGTTCATAATAGAAATTGTGTTCCTAATAGAAAGAAAAAGAAACAATACTCTTATTATTTAAAAAAAATTGTAAGACTAACCCCAAAGGACCCAAGAAAATATGGGTAACTAAAAAGGATATAATATATGCAGATGTCCTTACTTGGAAGAAGCAACCACCACCAATGGTATTTAGACAATGACTGCTCGCGACATATGATGGGTAGAAGGTCTACGTTCCTAGACCTCCAATATAAGCAAGGAGGATCAGTAACTTTTAGAGACAACAAGCAAGGCAAAATAATTGGGAGCGACAAAATTGGTAAAGATTCTCTTTTGTCTATTGATAATGTTCTACTAGTTGATGGTTTAAAGTATATTCTAATCAGTATAAGTCAATTATGTGATTCTGAATTTGAAGTATCCTTTAATCAAAATTCTTGTATAGTCAAAAACAAGGACGGTTCCATATTTTTTTCTACCAAGAGACGAAATAATCTCTATAAAATTAACCTAGACGATTTGAAAAGTTAAAATATTTGATGTTTTATGTCAAAAGATGATGAAAAAATTGATTTGGCACAAAAAGCTAGGTCATGTTAGCTTTAAACATATTTCCAAATTAGTTAGACATTGATTTTGTAAGAGGTTTACCAAAGATAAGTTTTAACAAAAATTTCTTTTGTGACAGTTGCTAAAAAGGAAAAAAAAGTTAAAATATCTTTTTCGTCTAAAAATATTGTAACTTCATCTAGACCTCTAGAGCTGTTACATATATATTTGTTTGGTCCAACTAGAATAGCAAGTCTTGGTAGAAAGAGGCATGGTCTCGTAATTGTTGATAACTTTACTAGATTTTGTTGGATATTGTTTTTATCACATAAAGACAAATCTTTTAAATGCCATAAAGTTTTATCCAAAAAGTTACAAAATGAAAAAGGAATTTCTATTGCTGGAATTAGGAGTGATCATGGTGGAGAATTTAAAAATGAAAATTTTTAAATGTTTTATGAAGAGAATGAAATTTTCCATAATTTCTCTGCTCCTAGAACTCCTCAATAAAATGGGGTTGTAGAGAGAAAGAATGGGACGATTCAGGAAATGGAAAGGACTATGCTATGTTAAATGAATCTTTCTAAGTACTTCTGGGCAGGAGCTGTAAATACACCTTGTTATATCCAAAATAGAGTATTTTTGCGACCTATTTTAAATAAAACTCCATATGAATTATGGAAGGGAAGAAAGCCAAATATTTACTACTTTCATCCTTTTGTTTGCAAATGTAGTTTTTTGAATACAAAAGAAAATTTGGATAAATTTGATTCTAAGATCAATTCAGGAATTTTTCTAGGTTATTCAATTACTTCTAAAACTTATCAAGTTTATAATCTTATTTCTAAAGCTGTTGAAGAGTCTATGAATGTAAAGTTTAACGATGATTTTCATCTAGATAAAAGAGACAATTATGATGATGAAACTCTATTTGCTCCTTTAGTTAATAACCTAGACGATTTGCCACTAGGCAATCCATTTGATAAAGTAATAGATAATTATGAAAATATTAGCTTAAGAAAAGACTGAAAATATAAATCTTCTCACCCAGAAAACTCATATAGGAGAAATATCAGAAGGAGTGAGAACTAGATCTAAGTTTAGAAGAGAGGCCAATGTAGCATTTGTTTCCAAATTAGATCTTAAGAAAATTGATGAAACTCTTCAAGACGAAGCTTTTATTTTAGTTGTTCAAGAGGAGTTAATCAATTTACAAGGGATAAAGTCCCCAAACCATCCAATAAATCTATTATAGGAACTAGATGGGTATTAAAAAAAACTAGATGAATCAAGAATAGTAACCCGTAACAAAGCTAGATTAGTAGCTCAAGGCTATAATCAACATGAAGGAATAGAATATAATGAAACATATGCTCATATAGCTACACTAGAAGCTATTAGGATCTTGCTTGCATGTGCTATTTGTCATTATATAAAGCTATTTCAAATGGATGTGAAAAGTGCTTTTTTGAGTGGTTTTATAGATGAAGAAGTTTATGTAAAACAACCCTCAGGTTTTGAAGACAATGATAAACTAGATTACGTGTATAAACTTCATAAAGCTTTGTATGGATTAAAACAAGCACGTTGTGCATGGTATGATCGTCTGACTTCATTTTTGATTAAAAATGACTTTATTAAAGGTCAAGTAGATAAAAAATTATTTCGGAAAAAATATTTAAAATGATTTTATTATTGTATAAATATATGTAGACTATATCATCTTTGGTGCAACTTCTAAAAAATTATGTCCAAAGTTTGAAATTCTTATGAAAAGTGAAATTGAAATGAGTATGATAGGTGAATTAAAGTTCTTTCTTGGTTTACAAATTAAACAAACTGAAGAAAGGATTTTTATTCATCAACAAAAGTATATCAAAGAACTTTTAGTCAAATATCAAAAGGAAAACGTTAAACCAATGTCAACTTTTACGCATCCTTCAACCATCTTAACTAAAGATGAAGTTGGTAAGAAGATTGATCAAACTCTTTTTAGAGGAATTATTGGTTCTTTGCTTTACCTAACTACAAGTAGATCTAATATAATGTTTAGTGTTTGTTTGTGTGCAAGATTTCAAGCAGACCCTAGAGAATCTCATTATATTGTTGTTAAAAGAATATTGAGATACTTGGTAGGTTCTACTGATCTTTATTTAATGTATGAGAAAGGTAAAGATTTTAGGTTAATTGGCTATTGTGATGATGATTATGCTGGAGATATGATTGGTAGAAAGAGTACAAGTGGAAGTTGTCACTTTCTTGGTCATAATCTAATTTCTAGGTCAAGCAAGAGGCAAACTTTAATTTCTCTATCTATTGTAGAAGCTGAATACAAGTCAGATACAAGCTGTTGTTCACAGAGATTATGGATAAAGTATCAGTTAGAGGATTATTCGATCCAAGAATATCATATTCCAATCCTCTGTGACAACACAAATGCTATCAATCTCTCAAAGAATCCAATACAACACTCAAAGTCAAAGCATAATGAAGTTAGAGACTATTTTATAAGAGACTATGTACAGAGAGGGAACATCAATCTACAATTTGTTGAGACGAATCAACAATGGGAAGATATCTTCACCAAATCCTTAAGTGAAGACACATTCAAAGAAATAAGATGAAATCTAAATATGGCGATGTTAAATGATCATTCGCCTAAAACTCTATGATCTAGAAGATTCGTCCTAAAGAAGCTGAAAAGTCACAAGTTTTCAAATAGAAACGGTAACATTTCAAGAGTGCATATAAAAAGCAATATCTGCAACACTTCACAATCTAGAATTTTCGTGAAAAAAAAACTTCAAATCTGACTTGTTCAAAGTGCTCTTAACAAAGACGATCCAACCTCTGCTCTAAACATCAAACTCTTCTTGTTGGGCCCCAATTTTCTTTAATCATTTTAGTAAGCATGAATTGAATGAATTTTGTGATCTTGTTGGATAAATCATTTTTTATTTGGAGTTTAATTATTATGTCAAGTTTAGGAGGATTTATTTCATGGATTAATGGAAATTTGAAGTATTAAATGGAAGAATTAAGATTAAGTTATAGTATAGCATGGTGTAAGTTAAATTGAAGAATTAAGAATGCATAAGGGTATTTTTTTGGAAGATTACTTAAGGTTAGAAGCACTAAGGCATTAAAGGAAGGATAAGATGGACTTTCCTCACCCATTAAGGGTAGAATGGAAAGAGGAAAAGAATGTCTTGTAAATTAGAAGACTAAAAACATGAATGAAGAAAAGAAGGGAGAAAATCAAAAAGTAAAAGAGAGAAAAAGAAGAAGAGAGGTTCGGTTGAGGTGAAAAAGGAATACAGTTTTAAACTAGGTCACAACTTTTCTTAGTCTTAAAGAGAGAATTTGAGGTTACTCAAGAAGGGAAAAAGAAAGAGAAAGGGAAGATCCTTCTTTAGAGCCAAGAATCTCATTATTTGGTGAAGATTCAAGGTAAGTCGATTTTTAATCTCTTGGAGTTTTGAAGGGTTTTTGGTTCAAAGAGCTTGGTAAATGAATGGGTTTAAGTATTCTAGGATCCATTTTAGTGAATGTGCCTTATGGGTTCTCAAATCTGAATTCCTTTTAAATGGGGATTGTTTTCATTGTTAAAGGAAATCAAAAGAGGCAAGATAAGCAAGAGGAAGGATGTCCCTAAGCAAGTTAACAAGTAAGGATTTCAAGGTGGGTGACACTTTTATAATTCAGTAATAAGCCCCTAAATCTTTCTTTCGAATCAAGGAAGTTTTAAAAATGTTTTCAATTATTCTGGCGCGCTTTGAAAATGTGCCATATGTTTGCATATGAATTGTGATTTAGTTTATGAAAATGATTTTGAAACGTTACTATGAATATGAAATCAAGTTTTGGAAAAATGTCGTTGAGGCCATAAGTTTACAAGATGTGAAATGCATGATTATGTGGGTTTGTGGTGGTCCCCTAAGTAAATCAAGTGCACTTGTCTAAAGACTTTTCTCACCTACCCGCTAGTGGCATGGAGCTCCTTCATGGACTCCCTAAGTTCACAGCTACGCAAGACCATTAATTGGAATTGAGCTAATACGTTCTGTTCACGGCTACACATGACCCTTATGGGAAATGTGTAGTACGTTCTGTTTTGGATCCACCCAAACCATTTTGAGGTGCTTATGTGTTATCAAGTTTGATGCATACATGAATTTGCTTATGAATTGTTTGGTAAAGTGAAAATTTTGTGAAATAAGTATTTGATGATTTGTCAAGAAAAATTGCTGAGGTTTCTAAAGTGAAAAATGCAATGAATTTTTTCAAACGGTTTTCTGCTTGTTTATTAATTATAAACCTGTTACCCATGAGCTTTAAGCTTAGCCCCTCCCAATTCTGTCCCATATTCAGGTGAAGAGCAAGAGGTTAAGTAGTCAAGAGGCAATGCTTCACTCCAATCTGCCTATTCTTCTTTTGTACTTTTAAGTTAGAATTTTTTAGAATTCAAGGCTTTAGCCACATTTCAAGTTTTATTAGTTCAATTGTATTTTGTATTATGGCTTGAAATGTCAGTAAAGCGTTGTAAAACTATTATTTAGTTTGAAGATGAATGAAAATATGTATGTTCTGCTCATGATTATAATCACTGGTAAGTTTTCACGTTGCATGTGATGATCAAATGAGTTTAAGGATCTAGGAAGCAGTTGGTATTTATGTGCTGGTGTATTGTGTTTTTGGAATTGAATGAATGGTGGTTGAAAAGATTTAAGTCTGCCGTAAGTATGGTAGATTGCAAGAAGGAAACCCAGACTTAAGAAATCGTCTGTGAACATAGACGAAGCGCATCGTCTGTGAATATAGACGAAATGACGTCACAACACAGATGATAAGAAAGTCAAAGACAGATAATAGGCAAGACAGATGATAGAACACAAACGATAGAACATAGAGGATAGGAAGTCAAACCCAGACTATAAGAAAGTCAAAGATAGACGGTAGAACCCAGACAATAGAACACAGACGATAGAATACAGACGATAGGAAGTCAAACCCAGAAGATACAAAAGTCAAAGATAGATGATAGAACATAGACGATAGGAAGTCAGACCCAGATGATACAAAAGTCAAAGACAGATGATAGAACCCAGATGATAGAACACAAATGATAGAACACAGACAATAAGAAGTCAAATCCAGACCATAAGAAAGTCAAAGATAGACAATATAACACAGACGATAGGAAGTCAAACCCAGACGATAAGAAAGTCAAAGACAGATGAAAGGAAACACAGACCATAAGCCAAACTCAGACTATAGGTAAACACAGACCATGGGACAACTATAGACGATAAAAAGAAGAAGTTAAGCCAGTATGATTGAATAGTCACTTAGTTGGAGCTAATCACATAATTCACTAATTAATTGGATTCAACAAGAAGTAATTATGAAGGATCAAGAAACAGTTAAGGATTTAGGCTCTAAGTACAAGTTAAGGGACAAAATGTTCGAAGAGGTCAAGATGAAGTTTCAAGTTTGAGGATTGTCCTGGTGAGGGCACTCCACCTTTGTGGGTTGCACGTCCAGATGTCACTTAGGATGTCGGACACATGTCTGACAAGGATGGGGTCCCAACACTTATGGTATTAGAGTGACTAGGTTGAAGTCCAGGTGAAGGATCAAGTCTAAGAGTGTCCGAAGCATGAATTGGGGAGGTTAAGACATGAAGTGTACGTACTTTGTTTTAAATAAATAACTTGCAACGTTTTGGATTGCTTTTCATGATTTGAAATTATGTGGTATGTTGTGAAATTTGTTGCACAATTTAAACCGTTGTGCATGAACTAAATATTTTATTGATTTTATATTCAAGGAGTGAATATGCCGTCTCGAAGAAGAAGTCGAGGAGCTTTGACTCGATCTAGCTCTCGCTAAGGGAGCACCAATGAGCCTTAGTCCCATAAGATTCGGGGACACATTCTGCCCCTGATCCTAAGGCACCTAGTGTGCAACATGAGGTGCCTCCACCACCTCCTCAGATGCCTTAAACACATCCCATGGATCCGCGGTTCTTTCAGGCCTTTGCTCAGGCTTTCTCCTATGCTATGGGCCAAGGGTCTCAAGTTCTGATGCCAGCTCCAGTGGAGAGGACTGGACAATATGATAAGCTTCGCAAGTATGGAGCTGTCGACTTCAATAGGACTACAAATCCCGAAGAGGCAGAAGCATGGATGAAGAGGACCGAAAGGTTCCTAATTCAGATGAAGTGTTTAGATGAGGAGAAGTTAGACTATGCAGTGAGCTTGTTGCAGGGGGATAAACCTCATTGGTGGGAATCAATGCCCCACAGTCAGGTTATGCCTCCGGTGTTGACATGGAGAGATTTTGTGGAGGTGTTTAGAAAGAAGTACCTCTCGAGGGTGTACATTCAAGAGAAAGCCAGGGAGTTTCTGAACC
>JAOSBN010085840.1:0-12219 GCA_027563595.1 Erythroxylum suave | reverse complement strand
TCCAAATCGGAGTTAAGAGCAACAAGTTATGACAGTTTAGGTTTAAGTAGTTGGATTTCGGCAACGGGTTCCAACATAAGAGCACTTTGATTTGCCTAAAATTCATCTCAACATTCTATGCTTTTCATTGCATTTGGCTTTGTAACCTCAATACCTGAATTGACATTACACCAATATCTAATTTTCTGTTCAATGCATCAAATCACAACCCTAGCTTTACTGGGAAAATACTCATTTGCTTAATAAAAAACTTTCAATAACTCTATTCGTGGTCTCAACCTTATATTCGATTCTTTCAAACTCCATACTTGCCTCAATCTTTAATGATCTACGTATTCATATATAGGTCCAAAATTTTTCATTGTACATATAATGTCTCCAAACTTTCAAAGAAACCACTATAACAGCAAGTTCTAAATCATGCATCAAATAAGCATCTCATAAGACCTTGATTGTCTTAATGCATTTGAAATCAATTTATTTTGCTGCATTAGATTTCATCCTAATCTCTGGTGTGAACATCAATATATATTTCATAATCTCCAATTCCAAATGATATTATTAACATCGGTGTTATAATTCCTCAAAATTCTCTTTACATTCACCACTGATACGGTTTACACATTTTTCCTTAAACATTTTAATCATGGAATAAGATCAATAAAAACCCCTTTACAGTCTTTGGTAGTATCTAACGTACAACTAGTTCTAAAGAACTCTAAATCTCTCATGTATTCTGTGTAGTCTCCTAGTTCTTCATTACCTCTATTTCCTCAGATTTCTTAATATGCCATATGCAGATACTCTAAGATCCAACATTTTATTTAATCAAGCAAAAGTTCAATCCTATTAAACTCAACCTATAATTATCTCTACCTTCATGATAGGTAAAATTTATCCTCAAGTTTCACAAATATGCTCTTTGCTTTTCAAATAGACTCGATATATCATTTGTAATCATGGTCACTAATTGATCCAGTTTTGCTTGGATCACTTTAATTTTTAATACCCTATTACCATCGGGGCATTGTTGACTTCAATAGATATAACTCAAAACTCCTTGTACCCATGATTTGTTCTCATAATTCTTTAAGAATCTAATTCCTCAATGAGGCAGTATTATCTCATATTATTTTTGGTTTCCCAATTGACTTTTCCCAATTGTCTTCTTTTTTCGAATGATTTTCTCAATTCATTTTCTTTTCTCAGATTTTCATACGAATTTATTCTAATGCCTACTCATTCGTTTTAGTTTCTCCTCACATTTTAATTCAATTGCAAAATTAACTTCCTGTGTTGGTAACACATTCATCATATCTGATTTGTATCTGCTATACTTAATGTCACCTCAAATTCAAGAATCCATTTACCTAGTTGGATATTTTTCATCAAACAAAATGCGTATACTCTCAATAGCATATTCTACATCGTATCCTTGAGTCCTCGTTAGGATTAGGACTCCAATATTCACTTTTGATTCATTACAGTTTCATTTCTAATTTGTTTCTTCATTGATCATTCTTAAAATAAACTATCTGATCCGCTTAACCTAATTCGATGAAATTCTTCTTTGAAAAAAGATTTCTTGCTATTATCATCTATACTGTTCATATAACCTTCATTAATCCACCATTATCATCATTGCTAATTAAATATTCTTAGTAACTTCAAGGAGATTAATTTCTGTCTAACTTATATGATAAGAATATCCTTTCTGATCAAGCTCAGCAAATCATCAGGTAATTCATTTACTCGTATACCTTGGTATATATCATCAACATCATTCCGTCTTTTCCAGAGACGTCATTTATGACAATTCATTAATTAGCAACTTATATTCAGGATATCGTAATCTCATTTGATGCAGGAAAACAATTTTCCTTTTTGTATCTGTCTTCGATCATGGGGACTGTGCCATTATCGTGCCCTTCTTCTTTTTCACAAATTTCATCACCCATAGTAACATCATTAATAACCTTAATATATCCTCTATTGATCACTACTAGAACTTCCATGTATTACTTTAATTCATCTTAGACTTTGAACTATGGGAACTATGACTAGCAATACCCAATAAATCTTAGATTGTTTCCTATATTATCTCGCACATATAATACATATATGCCCAATATTCTCACTTTTCATAATGATCCCACTATCAAATATGTACTTATGATAACAAACTAACTCAACTTTGGGGACTTTCGCTTACCTCTTTATCATTCTTGGATAAAACCCTATCTTATATGCATTTCTAACTTTCTCCTTTCTACACAGCATTCATCTCTTGTAAAGTCAATTTTGTCTGTTTCTTTTCCCATATATGTATCCTCAATCAATTCAGAATTACTGATGCAGAATCATTATGAAATGTTGGTCTTAATTTGTTGGACCCAGTTTTTATTTATTTATTTATTTTTGTGCTAAATTACTTATTAATTTCTTAATTTTTATGTTGTTCTTTTGGGTTAATGATTTATTTTAGAATTGAGTCATTAATTTAGTATGCATGAATAAAGATTGAAGATTTGATGGAAATATGGGAACTTAGTTAGAATTTATGTGGTGTTAAGTGGATTAAAGGAGTTAGAGCGATAAAAGACAAAAGAAGGACAAAATTGGAAAGACCAATTAAATGAAGGGTAAAAAGAGAAGAACAAGCTAAAATGTGTCTTAAAATGTGAAGAAGAGAGGAATTTGTCGTGGAAGCTAAGAGAAGAGAGAAGAAAAACGTGAAAGAAGAAGAAATCAAGCTTCTTAAGGTAAGTTCATCATCTTCTTCTTGCTTTGGTAAAGAAATGGGGATGTGTTGAGAATGAAGGAGTTCTAGAGAGAGAAAGGGGTTTTGTGTTGGAAGAAGATGGTTAAAGAGAACCCATTTGATCTTAGGGTTTCTAAGCTAGGTTTTGGGTTTTCTAACCTAGATGAACTATGGGTAGGTTAAGTTTGAGCTCGATTTGTGTTAATTTCATTTTGTTGTGATTATGGAAATTTGGGGGATTTCCATATGAATTGGAATTGAATGAGAATTTTGGTCACATTAGGAAATCAAGACCAACCTATTCAAGAGCAAGAGGAAGGGCCAAATTGAGTTTGGATTTTCGAGAGTTATAAGGTGGGTAATCTGTTTATAGTTATTGTGTGATTAGGAAAATTCTTGCCTATATGTGTGTATGTACAACTTGCTTAACAGTGAATTATGTGATTGTTGAAAATGCGTGTGATTTATGAATCTTGATCAAGTTATGCCATTGAAACATGTCATGGCATTTTGTTTGAATGAAAAGATAAACAAGCATTAAAGTATGAGCATATGATCAAATGAATAAGTGATTTTGTTTGAGCAAGAGTGGAACCATTCTGTTTGTCATGTGCACGTTGACAAGAGCCTTCTCTGGGTTGCCCGCTTATGGCATATGAGCTCGAAAAAAGGACTCATTCTGTTCATGGTGTAAACTTCGGTTTCTCCATTCTAATTTCATGGAACCCTGGACCCATTCGTTTGTGCATTGCATCTTTGAATTGTCAAGTATGATGCATTTGGATGTTATGTGTTATGCATTAACCTGCTTAGTTGAGTTCTTAAACTTTATTGGTCAATGATCAAATTGCTAGAATAGAATTGAGAATACTTGAATTGCTTCGTACCTATACTTATATATGCTTGAATTTGTGCTAATTATTGATGGCTATAAATATATTAACCACTGAGCCTTGTAGCTCAACCCATTATCTTCCTTCCTCAGGTGCGGAACAAGATGATAGTTGATCCTTGTAAGGCATAAAAAACTTTAGGATAGTTAGAGATCTTTTGTACTAACCTAGTGACCATTTTTGGATAGCTTTATAGGCATGTCAAACATGAGCATCCTTTTGTATTTTATATTAAGTTGATGTGAATGTTGATATGTAAGTAAAGCTAATTCAAACTCTCACTTTGTTTAGAAATGAGAATGTGAAATTGAGTTCCCTTTTATGTAAGATTATGTTATCTTAAAGGTTGGGGTAATCAAATGTATATGTGCATATTCTTCTTTGTTGAGATTTCCAATGGTTGTTAGTATTAGAATAGCATGTTAGAATTGGAAGGATTACATGTGATAAATCATTGAGGCGAGATTTGAAAGTACTTAGTAGTTGGATTGATATAACGAGATATTTCATTTTGGAAGTTTCCATAGGTGGAGAGATTGTGTTCTAAACTCAAAGGAAAACACAGACAAAGCGTATCGTCTATGATGACGTCATAACACAGACTCAAAGGAAAACATAGACGAAGTGTATCGTCTATGATGAGACGTCATAACACAGACATAAAGGAAAACACAAATGAAGCGTATCGTCTATGATGACGTCATAACACAAACGTAAAGGAAAACACAGATGAAGTGTATCGTTTGTGATGGTGTCATAGCACAGACGCAAAGGAAAATACAGACAAAGCGTATCGTCTATGATGACACCATAACACAGTCGCAAGGAAACACAAACGAAAGGAAAACACAGACGAAGCGTATAAGACGCAAGGAAAAGACAGATGCAAGGAAACACAAACGCAAGGAAAGCATAGACGCAAGGTAAAGATGCATCGTCTGTGATGATGTCACAACACAAACGCAAAGAAACACAGACGCAAGGAAAACACAGATGAAGCGCCAAATATAGACAAAGTTGTAGAACCCAAATTGCTTTTCGAAATAATGCGTGAATGAGCATGATCCGACCCCTATAGTAAAAGTTATGCTAATTGTCCTGAAGCATATACATATGCAAATTGTGGACTCACCAACGCTATTTTTTGACAAATTTAGGCTTGAATGGAGATGAGCCTAAAAGGGTTAGTTTTGAATGCAAGTTTTTTTTAAATGTTTACTATCCGAATCAATAGTTGGACTACGGAAACGGGGTCCAACACAATTCCCCTAATATCTTCTTATACTGAATTATAAACTCTTGTCACGATAAGCACATGATCATTTTGGTTCCAAACTCATTCTTTGACGATCATAACAAATTTATGTTTTTATTACATTCTACCTGTTCACTTTAATCTCCTCATTTCTACTTATATCCCTATTTTCCTCAAACGATTTATGACAATAGATTCGCATTTATATCACACTTAGGGATGTGTCACCATAGTACAATCTTGGTGTCATATTCAATAATACATCCACCAATACAATTGTGATAAATCTTTGTCCGTCATATTCAATCACATACTATTTCTCATTTCTAGATATCCATAACTTCCATTTTCTCACATTCTAGTATATCATCACTTTTCTCAATGCTTTTAATAGCTCAAACTCTTAAGGAATGCTTATGCATGTGACTTATACTGGGGATTAGTTGCCGCTGTCTGGTAGATATGACTAAAATGCACGTGACTCAACATAATTTTCAGAATGCCCATATAAGATAGTACTTCTGGGCTCTGATAGCACCCCACTCCTGTAAGGACCCGAACCCTACATTGTGGATGATATCCAAGAACTTGCCCCGCGAGGGTGACGTGCTAAAGCACTCAGTCAGTCAGAAATTGGTATAAGTCAATGCTTTAAAAACTGGACCAGACATCGAACCGGTCGAAGGAAAGGTTTAAGGTTTAGAGGTTTGACCGGTAGTGAACCGCTATAAAACTGGAATATAATAAATAAGATGTAAAATTTATAAGAATAAATAAAAATAATAAAATAGAGTTCTAAATATTACATAAATTGATATGAAACAAAGTTTTAAGTATTACATAAATTGATATGAAACAAAGTTCTAAATATTACAGAAATTGATATGAAATATAATTCTAAATATTACAAAAAACTTAAACCAAGTATTTCTAATTCTACGCCAACAAACTTAAGTAATCCACTCCATTAACCAAATATGTTTTTCAAGATGATAGTTTTGCCTACTCATTGTGAACAACATCTGCTACACTCATTGATTACTCATAAATGTTAAAATGAAGACTACTATATTTTTGTCCCTTCTTGCAATAATTTCCTAGACCCTCAACACAACCAATTGTTTGATATAGACCAATTTACTGAAAACTTCTGAATGTCACCTCTGCTTGATCCATGGGTTGTCTTACCAACAGATGTAGCCAAATTCTCAATGGTACAGTTCACAACACAATGATTGAAAAATGAAGGCCAACAAGAAAATAAACGATTAAAAGAATTAGAGCCAATTGTACAATTTTATGAAAACTCCTGATTGTCGCATTTATAAAAATGGATACTTGTACCCCTCCAAACTTGCTGATATATACCAGGAATTAGATACAACTTTGAGAATTATAACATAGATTTCATGAAGAAAACAATACAATAACATGGTATATAATAAATATCTGAACAAGAAACAAATACATGAAATCTCAAGGAGAGTTTCAGACTAAACTTCCTATGACTACCCTTAGAAAAAACTTCAAAATTCTATAGTCCCTCTGGCACTGGTGAGTCAGATAGCAGCAACTCATAAATAGAAGACCAGGGTGCAACTACTATGACTTACCTGTTAAACAAAGTGACATAGAAATAAACATAAAATGGAAAATACAAAGCCAAACACAAGCCACCTATGCCCCCAAATACTGCCTAGCATCATAACCATTTGTCTCATTCGATCCATTTATGCTGTGAGGCATCTTTGCTTCGACATCTGACCTTTTCCTCTTCATCACAAGATACCAAGTATATCCTTCCAATGAAGTGGCACTGACGACCAAGGCAAGGACGACACCAATGTATGCGTGTTTCCATTTCTCCTGAGGTCGTAAGATGTAAAGACCCTTGAATATGTTGACGATGCTGAGGATGATGACAGTGCATCCCACAGAATGGTGGTATAGGTTCTAGTAGAATCTGAACTTGTGATCAGGTTTTGTCCTTAAAAGCAAAGCAAACACCTGGATTGTAGTCAAAGCAATTTCTCTTTAATACCCTGACCCTTATAATAATTAATAATGAGAAAGTATATCATGAATCATGATACTTGAAGTGTTCCAAGATAGAATAGGACTATCCCAATTGTTCTATGAGCATTATACACTATACCAGCAAATTCACTTCCCAGTTTGAGACCTATACCCCATCCAGCAACCCCGACGATGTAGGCTATGGATTGACAAGTAACGTAAAGGTAAAACCAAGCAGAAGCTGCAGATTTGAACCCCTACAGGTATCTTACTATCAGGGCACCAATTGGCATCATAATTCCTCAGCTGACTACATTCAGAACTCCATGAAGCTGACATTTTCTTTCCAAATAATCATTAACAACTTGGGTTATTTATTGGTTGTGCCAATATGAAATATTGATTTGAAAAGAAGTAGCCGGAGATTTAATCATCCACATCCAAAAATCCTTTAAGAATAGAGCATATACTTCGGATGGAATCGAATTGTTGTTACAGTAACACCTAAAAAAACTAAAAAACAATAAACAGAAACTATGCCATGTTTGAAGCCTGATCGAAGCATTATGGTGTCATATGATCGAGACATAATTAGCCATGATCCAACCAAAATCATTGATTCAAGTCAGACTTAGGAATCGAATAACAAGGAAGAACATCCTTAATCACATATAGACATACATAGAAGATGGTGTTTGATTTGAAGTACTTACATTTCTCCTCCTAAGCTTATCGTTGCCTCCGATAGTCCCAACCTGGCCGGAGAGAAGGTTAACAGTCCCTATAGATTGCATGTTAGCTCCAGTAGTAGCATGCATCTGAGGAGTTCCGCTGGAAACCAAACCATCCTGCCAAACCTGGTTCATAATACCAGCACCAATGATTGGAAGTCCTAGAGTAGCAGAGATTGTGATCTCGTTGTTTGCATAAGTAGACGATAAACCTGTAACATCAAAACTAAGTTTCCCTTCCGTCAACTGAGTTTGATAGTTGCCGACAGGCGACGTATAAGCCCTCATGGGCCCACCAGATTGTTGGTATGCAACCAGAGCTTGTGATTCGACCATGCCAGTTCCATGGGATCTACGATGAGGATGGTGATGAGAAGAGAGTAGCAGCGAGCAGAGGGAGTCTTGTTCTTCAAGAATCCGACGAAAATAATAGAAGCCCAGGAGATGACGGGGAGATCTGGTGAAGATGAAGAAAGAAAGATGATTTTGTTGAGAAGAAATCGCAGAAGAGAGAAGATGGCGGTGACATTTAAGAAGAGAGAATGGCGAAGGTGAAGAGGCTTTTTGATTAAAGTCCATATATGATTATCCGGTTTGGTAGAAAACTGGTCGGTTCTTTAATAAACTGGCCGATTTTCTATTTCAAAGGTTATAAGTTAGAATCGAACCAGACAGACGACCGGTTCGGACTATTTTCGATCGGACCGGCCTGTCTGGTCCGGTTTTGAAAACATTGGTATAAGTATGTATATATATATATATTTAAAACACAAACACAATATACAGAAATAATAACCAATTCGGGCCCACTTTTATTTATAAACATTTTCAATCAACAACAATACAATCATCAGAGTTTTCAATAGTCATTTGGGCCCATACTTTCATTTCATAAAACTCAAAATCATAATTCTTTATTACAATTTGATCAATCTCTTTTGGAAAACCTTTCCAATTAGAAAGTTGTACACAACAGTTATATTCAAATACACAAGATACAGTAATTATGGAAGACTTAATTTGGTACAAGAATTAAAAAAACAATGCAGACGCGAACTGATCCTGACCTCTATCCTTCACTTATTATGTAGGTATACTCCCGTTGGCCTAATGGGGTATTCTTCTGATCCTGAAAAATATTTGCAAATTTGGGTGAGTTTTACGAACTCAATGAGTGACCATCATTGATGGCTCAGCCAGTCACATAACACATAATTGACATTCACATCACTTCACATTTCACAATCAATATAATTTAATTAATCATTTTATGCATATGCAGTGTGCATGAGACCCACTTTCTATTTATTACTTTGTTGTGACCGAGAGCCTAAATTGTCCCATATAGGGCTCATTGATAACTGTCCCATAGAGGGCTCATTATACATTGAGCCTGAGGCTCTGAATCACTTTTAAACTCGAGGCTCTTTTTCTCTCGTTGAGCTTTAAGCTCTGATCGGTAGCTACTTGGTCACAACCGCAATTATGTTTCATGCATTCATGAAATGAAATGCATCCATCACATTTGCATGATCCCATTCAATCACATTCCCTTATCATCGGACCTTAGTCCGGCATTCAACATTAAGTTGAGAATCACATTTTCATTACTATGCAAATGCACATTTATAACACATTTATCACGAACCGTGGTTCGACATTTTATAGTCAAATTATGCACACTTATTTCATCTCATTCACATACAAGTAGCACTTCAATATCCCAATCAAACATCACAATTATCAGACCTTCTGTCTAGAATCAACAATCAAGACACATTCATATCGACATTTTGTAATTAATTAATACAAAAATTGAACCAAACAAAACAAACAATAAAATGAGACCATCTAGGTCTAGTCATAGTACACTCCAGATTAGCATTTGCTCCCAAATTCTGGGAACACCTGAATACAGACACTTGACCTACACAACCCATTTATGCAAGACACCCATTTCACACTCATCAATAATTGCACACATATAAGCATTTATTTATGCACAATTATATAGGGGGACTATCTACAATACATGCTCAATGACAAACTCGGGTACTGTAACAAATTTCACATATCCTTTGGTACTTCGATATCAATAACTCATCAGTTCTTTGAATTACAACCTCAATCCTTTGGTACTTCGATATCAATAACTCATTCATTACTTTACCAATATAATCCCATATATGACTAGTGAAGAGGAAAACAGAATATATCACTATGTATATATCATTATCAATTTTTGCTTCAAGCTCAATATTTCCTCTAACTATCACTTTAATCATTCTTTCACACCATTACACACTTTCATTGATCTTTCAACTCCCAAAACTGGTTTATCACTATCCCATAATATTCCAGTCATCAATCTAAAGAAAATCACTATGTACGATACACTAAATCTCCTCACTCTTTTTCCAGTAAATAATAATATCTATGTTCTTAACCATGTAGCAGTGAACTAACGATGTATGCTTCATTTCATGTAAAAATTACATAATCATAGCAAGCTTACTTGTTTGAAGCTCCAATCTCTACAAGATCACGTAACCCTAATCTCTCTTGCACCCACGTACATCAACTTGAAAGTAGATAGGGAGGCTAGGTCTTTCTTGAAAGGAAAGAAAGGAATATCTAAGTAGAAGTGGGGACAAACAAAAAAAGTAAGGTTTAGCTTCGGTGAACATTTGATGAAAGCTCTGGGTTTGGGGTGGATTTCTAAAGAAAGAAGTTTTCAAGAAAGATAAAGACAAGGACAATAGGTTGTCTTTTATAGGCAAATAAAGATCTGAACTAGCTACGACACCTGTCCAATTCTTATCCACTTATCCACTTCCCTTTATCCAAACTCACTTAAGTATAATTTATACTTAAGTTTATGACTCAGCAATACTACTGCAATCACAAGTCATAACCTCTTACTCACTTTTAGATTTTTCCTATAGCACATCATTTTGGGTCAACTTTACGTTCTCTTCTTGACCTCGACACTGAAGTCATTTTGCAACACTTTTCTCTAGAAACATATCCCCCTATGTCATATGACTCCATTGACACCAAAATCATTCAATTTGGTTCTGTCCTCAATCATATTGAACATTTTTCTATTGGAGAAACTAGCATAACTTTCACTAGAGACGTTAGATTAAGATCATCTTAAGATAATTTCAAAGAGAACTTATAGGTCTGTAACTTTCTTGAAGACCTTAAAGACAGATTTTATCTTTTGAAGGGTCAAAATGAGACAGAAGATAGGTACAGACGAAGCCAAATGAAAAGACAGACCAAATGAAAAAAAGACAGATGAAAAGGGAAAATTGCTATAGCTTTCCCTACAGATATTGGATTAAGGTGTTCTTTGTATGGTTCAAAATAGGACTTCGAGATCTACGAATTTCATGAAGACCTCAGGAACAAATTCTATCATCTGAAGGGTTAAAGATGGACCAGAAGATACAAAATAAACAATATACAGAAGAAGAAGACTTGGTCACTTAGGCAGAAAGCAGACGAATGCAATAAGAAAAAGAAGCAATAAGCAGACGAATAAAAAAGGTAGATGAAGTTAATCAGAAAGTAAACGAAGTAGAAAGGCAGACAAAATTCGTCAGAAAGTAGATGAAATTGAAAAAGATAGATGAGGTTCGTTAGAAGGTAGACGAAGCAAAAAGGTAGACGATTCAGATGACATCATCACAGACGATGAGACGTCATCACAGACAATGCGTCTTTCCTTGTGTCTGTGTTTTGCTTGCGTTTATGCTTTGGTGACATCATCACAGACGATACGTAAAACACAGATGATAGGTGGTCAACCTTAGACGAAGCAAAGTCAAACACACATGATAGGCAAAACAAAGACAATACGTCTATGCTCCTAAACATCTCCCCCTTATTTAGACCATAACTTTCTACTCCACCATCATTAACTCCCATACTAAATATTCTCAATAAACTTCTTTGACACATTTTTCTTCACTAAGTCCAACACTTAGATTTTATTTCTAGTCTTCCTACTCCATTTCATTCTAATCATTTTCTATAACCACAATTCTTAATCTATTCCATTACTATTCACTATAACCGAAATGTCAATGAGTGCAGGTACAATTATTTTCATGTGTGCAAAGACTCAAGTTCACATGCATGTATGCTAACATTCTGCTAAGCTTGAAATGAAAATTTTCTAACTCTCACATTGCTGTTCTCTCCACTATTGAAATTTGGGTTCTAACCCTTAATATGGGGACGAGATGTTACACCAACATTTTCATGAAGTTGAAAATCTAAGTGAACCGAGTGAGATCAAATCCGTTAGTGATGAGGATCATGGATGAGATCTTGAATGTATTCGAACAGTTAAGAAGAACAATTTTGAACATTTGAGGAAAAGTGTGTAAATCGTAAAATGATGAATGTAAGAAGAATTTTGAGGAACTATAGCCTCAATGTTAATTATGTCATTTGGATTTGAAGATTCAGCAGCATATAATGAAGTTTCACATCAAAGATTAAGATACAATCTGTTGTAATGGTATAAAGTGGTTTTTGGTATGCATGAGA